>BQNB010188375.1:0-11956 GCA_026074375.1 Tanacetum coccineum | reverse complement strand
GTTTGTGTGAAAAAATGGAAAATAAAATAAAATGGTGGGTGGTGAGCCCAAATGACATGGGTTGGGTAGGGGTGCTCACGATTCGAAAACCGGACCGGACCGACTAAAACCGGACCGGACCGGACCGAAACCGACTTTGGCCAAAACACCGGACCGAAATGGTCCGTTCCGGTCCGGTTTGGTCTTTGGTCCGGTCCGGTCCAACAAGGCGTAATTGCCGGTTTTTTCGTAAAACGGAACCGGACCGACGGGACCGAAGACCGAAAATAAGGAAAATGATGGACCGAGGACCGGTTTCTCTGTTTGGTCCGGTCCGCAGTCCGTTTTGCTCACCCTTAAGTTGGGGTATGTTATGAAAAAAAAGGTATTTTAAGATGTTGTGTTGAAATGATGTAACACTGATGAGGCCCAAATGGCATGACTTTTGGTTGCCATAACACCCCTTGCTCTTAATAAGAAACTACATTGAAGTCATGGATGGTACGACGACCGTATAAGATTTTATATGTAAAACTTCATACTATACACATTCAGTTCCTAAATTATTACTGTACAGAACATGAGTAAAGAAAAGTAGTCTTGGTACCTGATAACTAGATTAGAAACTCTAACATGTACGTCTCAAATCATGCACCCACTATAATCAAATAACCAATATATCATCTCTATAGTATAATCTGATAAAATTGTTTGTACTTATGCAGTTATACTTAATTGTGTACAATATTTTACATGTATAAGCACATAATAATTAGAGATAATTGTGTAACAATATTACAACGCCTAAGTGTACCTGTTTGCAATTTATGAAGTCGTACACCATGTATAGTAGAGGTGAGACCACCATTGTACACGAGTGAGTACTACTATGCAGATTGTGGTACTAAATTTTTGTTGTCAGTAACACCAAAATAGACCTCCCATAAGATTAAAAAACAGAAACGTGTTACTAAATTGCTATTAAAATAACATATCGTATGTACGAAGATTAAAAAGGCCCGGTTGGGCAATGTATGTGGGTGTATCATTGTAGGGTTGTACACTGTGGTTGTCTGTATGTATATGTTTTCTTGTCGTAAATTTAACATACATTTCACAATAAAATATAAGGTTTTATAACTATGCACATTATATTGTTGTAACTACATCTTACATTTAAGTTTGAAATATTCTAATTAATTGGTCTAGGCACACAAAATTTCATGCTATAAACGTACAATTGTATCATGTTAGTGTTCTAAAAGGCGTGGCTTGGCGTCGCAAAGGCGTCGCCAAGGCGTGCCGTTACGAAATGGGCCTTGACGTTGGCTCTGGGCGTAGCGTGGGTCAAGGCGTGAAATGGCGGGCAAAGGCATGCTATATTGCAAGGCGTGGCGCCATTTTTATAAACACTTAGAAAATTTTTGGGCTATTTTGTATTTGGGTTATTTTGCTTTTGGGCCTAGTAATATTTGTTCTAAATCAATTTTGACTACTAATTACTAACTGAGTTTATGACGTCTACGAGTTTATGATCTACAACCACTCGTATATGTTAGTAACAATTAATTACTTAATTAGTATTTACTATTTAGCCATTTAGCTGATAAGGTTTTTACTCAAAACAACAAGGAACCACGGAATACATGATATAATCTACAACTTGGAACTACGACACCACCGTTTCTCTCGTTCCTCGTACATCGTTCACCGTCCAACCATCACCGTCCATCGGTAAGTATTTAATAGTTCATATGGAAATTGATTAACTCTTTATATCATTTTGCGTTTTTTCACTTTATTTGTTATGCATATCACCTTTTGTAAACTCTTATGCATAGCACCTTTTGTAAACTTGATATGTATATGATATATGATATTATTACATAAATCTATAAATATTTTTTTGCCGCTTTAATCACGCCTTGACAAACGCCATAGCTTCGCAAAGGCTCCTAAGGCTTGAGGCATGGCCATGCTGCCATGTCACCCCTCACGCTATTTATAACATTGATTCATGTATTACATGTTTATTTATGGATTTAAGCCATTAAATAGCCATGTACAAGGGTGGAATTAGGATTTTCAATGGCGGTGTTGCACAAAATAAATATTGAGCCAACTAAACTTACGTTGTAAGAAACTAAAGTAGCACTTAAAAAATTGAGGGTTGCACATACAAAAAAAGGTCAGTTTTGAAAAAATTTCGCACTTCGCGACCTAAAATCAAATGTAGCCCGTGCTACACCCGGCATCTATGTGGGTCCGCCTCTAGCCATGTATTTTCTCAAATATACCGATATGATACGTAAACCCAAAAATTACTCAGATAGTACCTCAACTTGCACTTTACCTGTTAATATACCGTTTTTAACCGGCTAAACCTACAAATTGCAAAAAAACTGACGTGGCATTTTTTTCTTGGGTTTAAGACATTAAATACTCACGTATTTTCTCAAATGTTTCGATATAGTACGTGTACAAACTTTTTACCACCAGCTAAACCTTCAAAAGTCAGCAATTTTTTATTTTTTTATTATTTTTATCCGTTTTTGTACGCTATTTTTTCGTTTTTGTCCGTTTTCTTATGTTTCTCCATTTTCTAGCCAACACACTCCTCTGAAAACTTTGATAAAATGAAGAAAAAAAAAACGTTAAAAACGTATAAAACATAACAAAACGGATAAAAATTAGTAAAAATGGATGAAAGCGTATGAAAACATAGCAAAACGTATAAAAACGTACCAAAGCGTATAAAAACGTACCAACACGGACAAAAACGTATGAAACGTACAAAAATGAAGAAAACGGACAAAAACAAAAAAAATATATACAAAAACGGATAAACCGCACAAAAACGTATAGAAACGTTCAAAAATGTACCAAAACGAAGAAACCCATAAAAAACGTGTATGAAACGTAAGTAAACATAATAAAAACGTAAAAAAGACAAACCAAAAAAAGGGGAAAAAGCATACGAAAATGGATAAAAACTGGTAAACCGGATGAAAACGTAGAAAACGGAATAAAACGTACAAAAACGTATAATAATGTATCAAAACGTAGGAAACGTATGAAAACGTGAGAAAACGTACAAAACGTGAAAAAACGTATAAAATGGAAAAAAATCAAAAGAAAATTAACTCAAAAGAAAAAAAATGGCCGTTAGTATGAAGGACTAACGTTGCAAACGTTCGTTTGCTAAAAAGACTAACGTTGACTCAAAATGGAAAAAAAATGTAACGTCAGCTTTTTTTTACAATTTGTAGGTTTAGCCGGTTAAAAGTGGCATATTAGCAGGTAAAGTGCAAGTTGAGGTACAATCTGAGTAATTTTTTGAGTTTACGTATCATATCGGTATATTTGAGAAAGTACGTGACTATTTAATGGCTTAAACCCTTTATTTGTTGTATGTAGTGTTTTGAAACCCGGTTCGACCCGGCCGGGTCAACCGGTTGAACCGGTTCCGGTCGAAAAAACGGGTCATATTAAACCGGGTTTCATATTTTCGAAACCCGTTAGACCCGCCGGGTTTGGAGTGACCCGGGTCAACCCGGTTCACGAGACCCGGCCGGGTTTCGGTTTTTTCGTGGTTTTTTCTAAATAAAACATGTTTATTGTATATATTTGCGACGTAATTTTATTTTTACATGTTATGTTTGTTTATAAATAGTTTTTATACTTAATATATGAAATATTTCATGATTTATATACATATTTTTTTCTAATCTTTGCAAATATTTTTTACTTTTTGTTTTGTTGACCCGGCGGTCCAACCGGTAACCCGGTGATCAAGTGACTCGACCGGGTCGATTAAAAACATTGATCGTATGGGGTCGATTAAAAACATTGATCGTATGCAAATAGAAAATAACAGTGTAAAAGTCAACTTACAAATCTCAAAGTATGTATCTGAATCTGTACACTACTTAGGATGTGGAAGCACCAAGCTTATACTCAACAATCCAACGTGTTATTTTACATAATGCACTAATGAGTGCTGATAGATGTTCTCTATTATTATTAAGGTTATTAGGAGTTCAATGCTTCTTCATCAAATTGTACGCAATGCTTTTATGATTCCTTTGTAATTTACTAGCTCCTTGCTAGTGGTTCTAATAAAGTCGCCGTTCAAAAAAAAATATACGTTGTAATCGTTGTATGGTACAAGTACAACACACCTTTTATCGTTGGACAGCCTTTGTACTTTAGTAAGTGACCATTTATGTACAAGAAGAGCAGAATTTATCAAGTCATTATCAAAGTTTATATAAGAGCGTCACACAGCTTAGCTGCAAAAATCATCCATATAGTTTGTCAAATTTAACACTAATTATCATCCGGGAATACTATCGACACTAATCATTCTTATGTGGTAACATGGTATAATACATCCCTCCCAAGCTTAACTGACGATTTTACTCCTATTCTAACTTTCTAGACACCCATCTTCCTATATAACACACTAAGACTAGTCGTAACCGCCTTATCTTGGATACGTCACACAACTTATGCGGCACCCTCAAGATGCGTCCCATCATGAGGTCACAGAAGTCGTCGTCTAGTTGTGTTGTATGTTTGTGTGTGGGTGGGTGATTTTATTAGATTATTTTTGTGAGGTATTTTTTTTGTGTTGTCACCATCACATTTATCCTAAACATATTTCATGTCTTCTTATTTTATTTTATTTTAAACACGGCAGATTATTTTTCATGTCTTCTTATTATAAAATAAGTTTTTATCAAAGTTAACTTCAATGACAAAAGAAATAAAAATTTAAGTGACTATACTTTGGTGAAACATTGTAAAGATGAGTAGATTGGCTAATGAATGAGCAAAGCATACACAACGAGTCAATCAACCTATCAAACTTGGGTGGTGTTTGTTGTTTCACAAATGCTTCTTAACAACATTTTCTGACTCATTCAGACGCGGTTAGACATTTGAGTCATTAAGACTGTTTATTTTTTTCAAGGCATTCAGAGGCAATAAAAGACAAGCAGTGTTAAGAGCGTTTGTTTTTTTCTGATTATTAAAAGGCATAAAACCTCTTACTGAACTAGATGTGGAGGAGGTGTCTGAACACCTCTTAGGGCACGTTTGGTTCACTCTTTTCGGAATCAATCTATGCCTATGACATCCATTGCAAGTGGAAGGTTGCAAATGGATATATAAGTATTTAGATTCATAGGCATAGATCCATACCACTCAAAAAGGTGATTTATAATAGTATTTCCGTAGAACCCACTAGTATTAAGTTGTTTTTAACTTTATTTGCTATTATGTGTGTTGTAAAACCTATACCGAAATTATCAAACCAAACAACAACAATGAGATTGATATACTTGCTTTCATTCTACCCTACTTTCAAATCAATACCGATAGTGATTGTTATTTGCAAACCAAACGCACCCTTAATGTCTTTTTTTTACATTCTTTTTCTACTTTGTTATGATTTTTTTTATTTTTGTGTTTTTTTTCATTTCTTGATTTTTTTTTCTAGTTTCACTTTTGTCTTTTGTATTAAAAGTATTAAATAGTTACATTGCATATGTTTTGTTAGATAAATAGTGTATAAGATAATATGTGTCAATTCATATTTTATTCAAATTGATGGGTACGGTTTCGGACTCATACATCTCAATTCTAACGCGACTCATTTAGTTAATCTTTTTAAGAAGTTCAATTCAAACTCTAAGACGTTTATTTTTGTCAAATAAACATGAAATTGCACGTTTTGTTTAAAATACTCTTAACTTTAAATTGATTATATTACTCTCTCTGTCTCATATTAAATGTCCACTATTGACTTTTGCATTCTTTCTTTTTCAACTTTGACCTTAAATATATTTGTTTGTGTTATGTGATACTTGATGAAAGTTATACCAACCAAAAATACATTTAAAACTCAATTCATTCATATATTTTGCACTCTAAAACCCTTTCACCGCCGCCATCCAATCAAAAAAACCCTTTCATGGCTTCCACCGCCGCCACCATCAAATTCCGTCTCCATCCTAATTAATCACCGTCCTCCAAATCTTATCAATCGTGTCCACCCATAGAGACTCGATTGATCTTGTTTTTAATTCTCCCTGTTTTATTTTCCCTGTTTTTTTTATCTCCCTTCAATCCAAACTCTGTTATTTTCGTTCATTATGGCGGCTAGAAATCGTTCAAACTCCGACCACACTCGATTGATTTCCAAATCAATTTTTGTTACCAACTTTCCGGATAACACCTCTGCTAAAGATTTATGGGAGGTGTGCAAAGGTTATGGGACCGTCGTCGATGTTTTCATTCCTAATCGCAAATCGAGATCAGGGAAACGGTTCGCTTTTGTTCGGTTTATTAAGGTGGGTAATGTTGATCGTCTTGTGGAGAACCTGTGTACCCTATGGATTGGGCGTATGCATTTGCACGCAAATGTTGTTCGTTATGATCGTCCTCCAATTAGCTCCTCTCGGCCAAATGTTGCCCCTAGACCTACTGTTAAATCCGTTTCCAGACCCTCTGCTAATGGTGCTTCGTCGTTTGTTTCGGTTCTCAAAGGTAATCCAAATACTATCAACCATATCTCAACATCCCCTGCTATGGTTTTGGACGATGAGTGTTTGGTGGAACGCGACCTCGATAACTTTGTGTTGGGGGAAGTCAAGGATTTCTCCTCCATAAACAACCTACTTATTTTGCTTTCGAATGAGGGCTTTCAGCATGTGAGACTTGTGTACTTGGGCGGTCTATGGGTCATGATTGAATTGCCATCGATCGAGACTAAAACGAGGTTTATGAAGCACGTTGGAGTCGCTTCCTGGTTTAGTCAATTACGCACGGCTCAGTCGGATTTTGTATCTAGGGAGCGGATTGTATGGATAGATATAGAGGGCGTTCCTCTCCACGCCTGGTCGCGTCCAACTTTTTCTAAGATTGGATCTCGTTGGGGAGAGGTGTTAGAACTTGAAGATAATAAGGACGACTGTTTCGCTCGTAAGCGCATATGTATTAAAACGAAACAAGAGGATAACATCCTTGAAAAATTTAAGATTATTGTTCGTGGTAAAATCTTTGTTGTAAGAGCTAAGGAGCTTTTCGTTTGGTCTCCGTCATTCAAAGGAGTTAATGATGCCGAGTTTGATAAAAATCAAAACCTACGGTATCCCAGAATTTGCGAAAAAATTCAAACGAGAACCCATCAGGGCCCGGCGATTTGTTCTCACCACAGCCCCACACCGCATTACGCACTTCGTCTCTGGAAACCGGGCTCTCCAAAGTGGCCATCTGATCAGGTTGCAACTTATTAGGAAAAGTATAATTAAGTTTATACCTAGTGTCGACTGGAGCTCGAAACCGATTAGCAAAGTGAAGACGGAATTCTTCTTTAACACGACATGGGTCGTCCACCCAATCACCATCCACCATAACACCTTTAATGGCCAAATTCGCACGTTTACGATTGATGATTCCATGAAAGAACTTAGAATTTTCATCGCCCTCGATAGCCCACTGAATCTTAGCCTTTTGCATATAATCACGTGCATTAGCAGAATTTATATCGTGCAAGTTTTTCAAAATCTCTAACCGTCTCTGGAGAATGACTTCGTTTGTACCCCCTTGATCTAACTCTTTGTCAATATCTCGCAGATTAGAACGAAGCTCCTCGAGGTGACCAGATTGCTTTTTGCGATAATCATTAACCCATAACCGAATTTTCTTTTTAAGGATTTGCAATTTCTTCTTAAAACGAACCATCTTATTTCTATCATCAATATCAATGTTATTCCACGTTTCCAAAACCATTTTATCGAAATCTTGAAAATTGAGCCAAGAGTGATAGACCCGAAAAGGAGAAGGCCCATAATCAAAAATCACTTCCCTAAGTAGGATAGGGCGATGATCCGAGAGATGTCTATCAAGGCAAATTCCCGATAGATGAGGAAATACCGAGAGTAAGCCATCCGAAACTAAAAAACGATCTAATTTACTCATTTTCTTGGCCGATTGAAGAGACCAAGTAAATGAGTAACCTTCCAACTGAATTTCGATTAGCCCCGAGTTAGAAATAAAACAATTGAATTCATTGGCACTTTGAGCATTAAACTCCGAACCGAAACGATCCTCCACACATCTAACTTCATTGAAATCCCCCATGACCATATAATGCCCATCCCAACAGCCAATGAGATTCGAAATGTAATTCCATAGAATACGCTTACTAGCGGAGGATTGAGGAGCATAAATAGATATCATAAGTAACTTCACCTTCTTGGAGACCCATGAACCATAAAGCGCAATAAAGTTATCCGAGATGATGTGATTTTCTTTACAAAAAACGCTTGGATCCCAAACGCATAAAATGCCACCCGAATTACCGACGGATTCACTAATAGTACAATCGAACTTAGAATTACCCCATAACGATTTGATGTCCATATCAGAAATATGATCTGACTTCGTTTCTTGAATAGAAAGAAAATTCACCTTGTGTTTGTTGTTTAACTCCTTGATCCAATCCTTTTTGGCCTTGGATCCTAGGCCTTGAACATTTAGGGATAAACAATTCATTTGAAACCATCGCAAACTCCTTGAGATCCAATAATTTTCTCCATGTCTTTCTTACTCCCTTCCATCGTAAAACCCATAGCTTGACCAACCTTGATCATGTCGTCTATAACCTCCAATATAGAGCCGCCTACTCTTTGGTTAAGATTATCCTTTGGGGAACCTTGATCTTTAGTAGGCTGAGATTCCTCCAAGACGCGAGAATTAAGACCTCCCGAGTGACTGTGAAGTGGAGAGTTTTTTCTGTCTGATTTTACCTGGTCAGCAGGTGTAAAACCAGGTGGGAAAGGTAAACTAGAGTCCAATCCAGTGTTTTCCTCTCCTTTATCCCGTTTATTAATAAGGTTATAAAGATTAAACGGATCACTGGAAATCTCCTTTTCGTTTGGTAGAGAGTTCTGGTTAAGCTCTTGAACCAAGGGATCATCCTGGTCACCAAAAACCGTTTCGGATACGCCTTCAATATCACTTTCATCTTCCAAATTCACCTTCTTACTCATATCGTCATTTTTCTCTTCCTCTCCATTAACAGAATCATCGTCAGAAACAAACTCGGCATCATTAACTCCTTTGAAGGACGGAGACCAAACGAAAAGCTCCTTAGCTCTTACAACAAAGATTTTACCACGAACAATAATCTTAAATTTTTCAAGGATGTTATCCTCTTGTTTCGTTTTAATACATATGCGCTTACGAGCGAAACAGTCGTCCTTATTATCTTCAAGTTCTAACACCTCTCCCCAACGAGATCCAATCTTAGAAAAAGTTGGACGCGACCAGGCGTGGAGAGGAACGCCCTCTATATCTATCCATACAATCCGCTCCCTAGATACAAAATCCGACTGAGCCGTGCGTAATTGACTAAACCAGGAAGCGACTCCAACGTGCTTCATAAACCTCGTTTTAGTCTCGATCGATGGCAATTCAATCATGACCCATAGACCGCCCAAGTACACAAGTCTCACATGCTGAAAGCCCTCATTCGAAAGCAAAATAAGTAGGTTGTTTATGGAGGAGAAATCCTTGACTTCCCCCAACACAAAGTTATCGAGGTCGCGTTCCACCAAACACTCATCGTCCAAAACCATAGCAGGGGATGTTGAGATATGGTTGATAGTATTTGGATTACCTTTGAGAACCGAAACAAACGACGAAGCACCATTAGCAGAGGGTCTGGAAACGGATTTAACAGTAGGTCTAGGGGCAACATTTGGCCGAGAGGAGCTAATTGGAGGACGATCATAACGAACAACATTTGCGTGCAAATGCATACGCCCAATCCATAGGGTACACAGGTTCTCCACAAGACGATCAACATTACCCACCTTAATAAACCGAACAAAAGCGAACCGTTTTCCTGATCTCGATTTGCGATTAGGAATGAAAACATCGACGACGGTCCCATAACCTTTGCACACCTCCCATAAATCTTTAGCAGAGGTGTTATCCGGAAAGTTGGTAACAAAAATTGATTTGGAAATCAATCGAGTGTGGTCGGAGTTTGAACGATTTTTAGCCGCCATAATGAACGAAAATAACAGAGTTTGGATTGAATGGAGATCAAAAAAACAGGGAAAATAGAACAGGGAGAATTAAAAACAAGATCAATCGAGTCTCTATGGGTGGACACGATTGATAAGATTTGGAGGACGGTGATTAATTAGGATGGAGACGGAATTTGATGGTGGCGACAGTGGAAGCCATGAAAGGGTTTTTTTTGGTATTTATAAAAATCTTAAACATATTAATTATATGATTGCACTACTTTTATTTTATAACGGTTTTTTTTGCTCTCATATTAACATTCACTAAACATCTATATATGAAAATTGATTAATGTGATCGTAAATTATAAACGTCCAATAAGTATTTTTTGTTAATTTGTTATATGTTTATTTGAATGCATTTGTAGTGACGGAATAACAATAATATGACTTTAATCTATTCAACGTTATTTAATTTTACTAAAATGATATTTTATGTTCTGGATCATTTAACTGTTCATACGGTTAAACTCGATTAAACATCTAAAATGGTTAATTGTGACCCGAATCACAGAATCCCGCTCATTTCGGATACCCACTCCTTCGGTTACCTGTCTAGTACGGTTCATTTTCGTGTATTAAAAGGAATTCTCCGCGTCGCATCGGATATACATGCAAAGACACATATGTCATCGAGACCTAACCGTTTCCAACAAATTGACTTTTTATTATTTGACGAGTTCAAGTTCAATTCATGTGACCAAAATATGAAGAAAAAAAATGCATTTTTGGTCCCTGTGGTATGGCCAAATTACAGGTTTGGGATCCTAACTTTCGAAATTGCAAGTTTAGGTTGCAGGTTTGGTCTTTTGAGTTGCATTTTTGGTCCCTGTGGTTTGGCCAAATTGCAGGTTTGGTCCCGTCTCGGGGACCAAATTTGCAACGAAAACTTGAAAATAAGGATCATCACTGCAATTTCAAAAGTTAGGGTCCCAAACCTGCAATTTGACCATACCACAGGGACCAAAAATGCAATTAACTCTTGAAATAGATATAATGTAGTATTGATTATCTGAGTTACATCATCACCGATTCTATTCACAAATTTAATGCAACAAAGAGTGAAGTCATATCTAGTGCACATCACAACTAGGAAAATTTTACTCAACTTAGTTATTACTAACTTATATATTGTCTCCCCACCAAACTTTTTTAAATTTAGGCTGAAGTAATATGTGCTACATTTATTCAAAATCATGTTCAAAATGAAGACTTCTAACTTTCTATACACTTAACTATATCTAATCTCGTTTTTCATAAAGTAATAGAAGAGGTGAGATGTAAACTGTCTTACTTCTACCCGTAGGTAGAAAGACTGCTTTAAGAGGACCTCGGCCTTGCAGGGAGTGATGATCGAATTCTTAACTTTTGTTTTCAGAGAGAGAGAGGGTTTTCCAAGTGATCAAACATTGCTTGTTAAAATAAACTAAGGAAATGAGTTGGTTTGAGGCTGAAACCGGAGTTAAGGCTAGAGCTGAGACTGGAACTTATATTATAAGCTAATAGCTGAAATATTTTTATGAAGTTTTTTGATGAATTAGTTGGAATTGAAGCTCATTAATTTAAGATCGCATAAAAATACATCAAATTAAATTCAAATACATTTCTAGCTTTTTCGTGATAAGTCACTATATTTTGAAGGAAATTTTAGTTTATAACTTATAAAGTGTTTTATAAATTAATAATATTGAATTGCTTGACATGTTGTACATTAAAACTTACTATCAGAAAAGAAAAAAAGTTTGCCAATCTAGTTATACTTAAAACTAGTTTGCTGCAATTTATAAAAAAGTTAGAAGTATTTATTTAGAACTTAAATACACAGAGATTATTTTTGTTACATTTTGAACTTAAGGATGTTGTTTGTAAAGTGA
>BQNB010188370.1:0-11957 GCA_026074375.1 Tanacetum coccineum | reverse complement strand
GGACACTCAACACAATAAGTCCTTTAAGTTCCTTTCTTTTATTTTTGGCCATATTACTTATATAACACTTTTATCACATGGCAACTTTAGTCCTTAAAGTCATAATCTTTTATAAATGTGACACTTTAACTTTCTAAACCCATTTACATATTATTTATACTTATAGTTTGACTAGCCAATCATGTAACGTCTTCAAATCTATAAAGTCACAATCAAACTCATTATATAGCATTATCGTAATAAAATACTTAAAAACTGGTTTTGGGGTGTTACAATAGGGGGTCTTTATAGATCATAACTGATTGGTCTTCCACGAATGCATAAAATTTTTGCTCTCATTCCCACGAATCATGGACTTAAGTAGCCAGACATTTGAACATGAAAAAAATAAAGACTACAGGGTAGGCTAAGGCGAAATGGTGTAACAAAACATATAAGGTTTAAACAGGGATTGGCTTAAGAAGGTGATCTAGGGGTATCTTGCACTAACATTGAGTGCAACAAAGGGTTTTACATGGAGAGGTCGACAAGTCAGTGTGACAAGTCGATAAACACACACACATATAGGCTTTTTAGGTAATTTCCTAAGATGTTGCCTTCTTGAACCGTCTATTTTAACTAACCAATTAGGTCTTGACAAGATGTACATGCCAAGTTCTAAAGTCTACAATACTACCGCACTCTCAAATATTTGGTGGATTTTTGTATAACAAATGGAAACGGAATATTAGGCTTAACCTCACCAATTTAATTATGGGATAATAGTGCTCGGCAAAGAAAAGATTTATTCTAGTTTAGTAAGAAAAACATGTCAAAATTTTAAAATTGGCACAATTTTTCAAAGAAAACTAGGAAATTGAAAGCAAATAGGTCAAGTGGTAATTCTACTCCCACCCCCACTTGGTTTGTACAATGTCCCTATTGTACAATTAAGGAAATGAAATAATGAAATAAGAGTAGAATTATAACAAAAGACTCCCCTGAGTGTTGCTCTCTTCTCCGAGTGATAATTGCAAGAGTTGACTTCTTGCAAAGTGTCTATAGAACAACCTCGTTTCCCCTAAAATCACTAGACAACAAAGAGCATTAAACATTCTTGGATAATATATACTACAATTTAACTCACTTTTGTAAGAATTACGGTTGTATTTAGCATATGCAACAAGCCTTTTAAACCACTTGGTAGCCCAAGTGGACGAGTGAAGTCTCGTGAGGGTTTATAGGGAACACACCTACAAAGTTCATTTACTTGTACATGGTTTTTGAAAAGGTTTCAAACTTATTTTTTAGTTTTCAGAAAAGGTTTGCGGCATAACCATAGTATTGGTTATGTCGTAAACATGTGGATTTAAATTTTTTATATTTGAACTAAGAAGGTTACGGCGTAACTAATTCAGGACATTACGCCGTAATTATATCTGTTACGGCGTAACCAATGTGGTTACGCCCAGACAGAACCTTGCTACCACATGAAAACGAGTCGAGGAGACCTCGAATTCCACTTCCTTATAGCGAGAACCTGCAAAATAAGAGAGAAACCAACAAAAACCAACTAAAATGCAAAAAATAAAAGACGGGTTATCTCCTGACAAGCACTTTTGTTTATTACCGAGTCTTTAAGTTGGACTCAAACTAACTCTACGTTAGTTCATGCACACTTGCATGTCCCTGTTTAATCCAGTCGATAACCTCTAGATCTTGCTTATATTCTTCTCCTAGGTTTAAGCAGTCTTTATAGAATTCTTTTATTTTCTGATAAGGGTGGCTAATTCCTTTAGCTTTATCCTCGTCACTAATTTTTAAAATAGGGGACATCAGGTTTTGCTGTTTGGTGGTCAGTTTACTGAGCCTTTTCTCAGCTCGAGGCATGTTGAAGATCGTTTTATCATCTCCAATCTTAAACCAAATAATTCCTTTGCTTATATCCTCTTCTAATCTAATTTTCTCTTTGAAAGGTTTACCGAATATTACCTCTGCTAGCCCTTTTTCAACAAATTCGTTCACATTTTCTAGGATAATGAAGTTGGTTAAAAAGGAGTGGCATCCGATGAACACCTGCAGATTCTTTGCCTTCCCGACAATGTTATTTCCTGTGTAAACGAGTTCCCGTTTAATAATAGAGTTGTAAGCTGCTCTAGACATTATATTAAACGGGGAAATTGGGTCAATGTAAGGGTTGAAGTTAACAAACCCTATTTTGCACGTAATCTGAAGATTATAAGGGTTATATCTATTAACTCTATTTCCTATGCTGAGAAATTATGGTTTTAAGGGTTGCTTATTCGTTAAAGATCCAGGATCTAGGTTATCCCATAGATCATCTATTGCAATGAAATCGTCTATTCCAATACCAAGGTTATCGTCAGAATCTTGAAATTCCTCAACTGGGTTCCAATATCTACTTGAAGATTTATTTGGGAAAGGAGGGTTATCTCTAGGATTTTCATAATTTGGAAATAGGTTATTATCCTGGAGAAAGTTGCCCAGGTCCCCGTTTAGGTCATCATCCATTAGAAATTCTTCCAAATCGTCTGGTCCCTCAATATTATCAATTACATCGAAATCTTTAATCGCGCAGACAGGCAAAACAGTTACAGGGGTGGCTCCTTCGTTGGCGTTAAAAATAACTTGTTCTTTTCCAACTTCTAACGAGATTTTTCCTCCAAATACGTCTATTCTAGCATGTGCAGTAGCCAGCATGGGTCTTCCCAGGATTATTGGAACTTTGTTGTCTTCGACGATGTCGAGAATAACAAAGTCTACCAGAAAGATGAACTTATGAATTTTTACTAGAACATTTTCAACTATCCCTTTTGGAGATTGCATGGATCTATCTGCCATTTCAATTACCATATTAACCGGTCTTGGGTTCCCAAGACCTAAGCGTTTAAACATAGAAAACGGCATTACACTAATACTAGCCCCTAAATCGGCGAGAGCATTGCTAACCGTAGTATTGCCAATGATGCATGGTAAAACAAAACTTCCTGGATCTTTTTCTTTGGGAGGAAGCTTATTTTGCAACACAGCAGAGCATCGGGAATTTAATTTTACCATGGATAATTCTTCAATTTGAATTTTATTTGAAGCCAACTCCTACAAATGTCGGGTGTATTCTGGTATTTTTCGAATATCATTTACTAAGGTAGTGTTGACCGGCTCGCTTTCTAGTTTTTTAAGAAGTTTTTCTTCGTTAGCTTGAGTTTCCATAATGCGCTTTTTTACCTTTTTAGAGAAAGTTTCCGTTTTGGGTGTATCCTGAGGAGGTTCTAATTTCACTATGCATTCTTGTTGTGCAGAAGTTGAGGCATAAGGAATATCATTCATGACTGGTGCGTTGCCTTTTTGGTCAGCTAAAACATGGGCAAGGTGGACAACTTTTTTCTCAAGTTTCTTAATGGTTGATTCGTGTCTTTTGAGGTTTTTATTTGTGTTTTCCATGAAGTTTTGCATCCATTTGTCCAATATATTTTGTCTTTTACGTGATTCTTCCAGGTATTGTTCGAATGTTTCTTTGAGGTTATCGAAAGGGTAAGTGAACTTTTGATTAACATATCTAGTTTCCCTTGCCCTCATACTTTTTACCTCTTCGTGGCGGAATTCCATATTGGATTTAAGGTTGATTTTATGGATGTTTTCCCTAAGATTGTTCATATCATGATTTAGATTTTTGAGTTTATCAGTGATAGTACTCAAAGAGTTTGTTTTCTTATCACTTTCCTCTCTGTGCCATCTATGCGAATGTTCTACTATCTCTTGAATTGATTCCAAAGCCTCAACATCAGTTAACCCTGTAATTAAGCCACGAGAATCCAAGATCTGACGTGTGTGAAAACTTAGGCCTTTTGTAAAAAGTATTTACCTTTTGATAGTCATCTAGATCATGAAATGGATATTTAAAGAGGAGGTCATTAAATCTTTCCCATGTCTGATACAGGGTTTCGCCTTCTTCTTACTGAAAATTATGAATTTCTCCTATTTGTTTAAAAGTTACGGAAGGTGGGCAAAATCTTCGGATGAAGACTCGTTTTAATTCATCCCAGGTTTTTAGTAAGTCGGATGAAGTTCTTCCCAACCATCTCTTGGCTGTTCCTGTAAGAGTTAAGGGAAAAATTTGCAGCATTATGTCATTTCCCAAAATCCCAGGTGTGTTGAATAAACTGGCAATCTCCAAGATTTTTCGTACGTGTTCCATAGCATCTTCCGTCTTCCCTCCAGAGAAGGTGTTCTCACGTAATTCCCTCAAAAGTTGACTTTTGATTTCAAAAACGATGTTCTTTTCAATCCCAGGTCTTTTTACCCCTACTTGTGAGTTATTACGATTTAGAGCCAGATATTGTTCTAGCGTAAGTGTTTCGATGTCGATTTCATTTAAATCTTCTGACTCTGATTCTGACGATTCAGATTCATAGAAGGAATAAATGTTGTGGACCGCAATGGGTGTGATATCTTTTCTGCTCTGAAATTGCCTTTCGGGGTTAGCGAAAGGAGTGAACACTTTTGTGTTGCTACTCCTAGTCATGATCGAGAAAAGGGTCAAATTAAAACTATTTTTTAGCTCCTCGGCAGCGGCGGCAAAAACTTGATGCGTAAAATTGTTTTAAATACTTAATTGCCAAGTTTGGTAAATCCGATACATGCACTAATGGGCAAAGAACCCGGTCATATATAGTGCAGTAGTTTGGTAAATCCGAGGTCGTCCCAAGAGCTAAGGTTTACTAGTTTTAATTTGATTATGTCACGTTTGAAAATGGTTTTAAAGTTGATTTTAATAACTACAGGAAAGTAAATGCAATAAAGTAAAGTGATAGAAGAATTCAGGGAGAAAAGCGTGCTAGCCTAACCATTTCGTTACTAATGCTATGATTACATTTTCCTGTGCAATGTTCAATTATAAGTTCCATTAGTGGTTCTAATATCGACAGACCCGAATTGGCATTTGAGGTATGTCCTATACTTACTCTGCGATCCCACATTCCCCTACGATCACACGAGCAGGGCATCCAAGTTTGTAGTGGTTAATTCCCAACTACCCTTAAGACCAATCTATAATCTAAACCGATTATTAACCCCCTCTGAAAGAGTTCCTGCATTTTTTAAGTATTTAATATGGCAAAGGCGGTAATTTGGTCAATTCCTACACTAGGGATAGGTGTCAAGCTACCCTAGTACCCCGCTAATCCCAGGTTCAACATGGTAAGTCTAATATCAGGATTAACAAGATCTAAGCCACCCTCTATACTACCAAAACACATGGATCAATGAAAGGCTATAAGGATATCTAACAGAACCATAATTGAACAGGAAACATTAATCATAACAATAGTAAATACATGGTTAGGCCAGCACTTAGAGTGCTTAGCCGCTCATGGTAACAGAAATGCAAGAATTAATGAACATAGACATGGATTGAATCATCATTGTTCTTACAGTGAATGTTATGAACGAATAAATACAAGAAATGTGTAAAGTGACTTCACCCCTTTAGAACTGTGTTGTGAGTTGTGGAAGTGAGTGATGCTGAATGAGCCAGATGAGGGCTCTATTTATATATAAATCAAAACTGTTACGGTGTAACCCTTGTTAGATGTTACACTGTAACCCTGCTACGTAAGTTTCTAATCTTCTAGGCTAAAATGATGTTACGGCGTAACCTTGTCACCTATGTTACGCCATAACGCTGGCTCAAATAAGTCATCCCTTGTAAATTTGAATGTTGCGGCGTAAAGCAGGAGATGCTTTACGCCGTAAAAGATGTGATGAATCATTTCTTAATTAGTATATGTTACGGCGTAATCCCTCGGGGGTGTTACGCCGTAAACTGTCTTGAACTCTTTACTTTAGTGCATTTCATGTCCAAATCCCTCATCTTTTGCTTAAATGCTCACTTGGTCCCTGAAAACTAAATATAAACAATTAAGTAACATTTTTAGACATTTATAACATATTTATAAGCATTTTCATATAGGAAATTTGATATTAAAATGTATTAACTAATTGATGTTATCACTTTTTCAAAAATTAGAGTCAGGATTTTGAATTTTTGATAAAGAAGTTTTTAACTTAAAATGACTTATCGGGAAGGTTTTAACGCTTGAAAACTTGAGTAAACTGCTCTGATACCAATTGTAGAACCGTAGAAGGGGGGGGGGTGAATACGGTTTTCTTGACTTCTTTGAAGTTTACAAAACTTCAAGTCTCGAAGGAACCGAGTGGTGTGATGATCTACTTAGTAAAGAAACAATAAGAAGATGAAGATAGAAAAAGAGAGAGAGAGAGAGAGAGATACCATGATATATACTGGTTCGGGAAGGGGGGTTTAGTCCTTCCGTACATCCAGTTGTGAATCCACGACACCTATACTATTCCTAGTATAATCCTTATGGTGGACTATAAACCGTATTACAATTTAACTCCACCGACTTTCAACAAAGCTCGACGCTTACACAGAAGAGTTACTACCTACGGTATTCCGCCCTCGGAATCCACCTTTAAGAACCCGTGATTCGACTTAACCTCTAGGATCACTTAGATCAACTAGGATCACTACCTACTTCCCCTTGGAATCTTAAAAAACCCCAACTAGATCCTTAATGATCTATGCTTGATCCAACGGATACATGACTTCCCTTACAACTCGATTGAATAAAAAGATAGATGGTGAACCAAGTCCTAACATAACCTAGAGACTCGATTTTAGTAGAGAAATGGTATGAGATAGAAGACCATTGACAAAACACACAAGTGTGGTGATGTGTCGTTATGTGGTGTATATTTTATTGATTCAAGTTTTAAATTTATATTTTGCCGTCTAAACCAAAACAACACTTTAACTGGCAGTGTACCTGATCGGTAGTAGTTTCATGGTAAGTAGGGTGTCGAACACTTGAAACGAGGTTAAATCTATCAATTTAATTAATATCTTGGTTATCTAATCTATGTTAATTCTATCCTATTCTAAACCTATGTCAGTCCTAATCCTAAATCTAATGGGAAAAGGGGGTTTTTCAGCCTGAGAGTCTGGCACGGTTTGGTTGGTGACTACTATCAATTCAAGGCACTTTAACCCACGCAAGCAAATAGACAAAAGATAAAAGAGCGGTCAAGCCAAATATAAGAAAACTGTATTAACCATTATTAATCAGATTAGAAAGTTGGTTGTTTATCAGTGCAATGAATTTTCACTCTCCGAGGCAGTTATTATCATTACTTAGACTTTAGTGTTACATCATTCCAAGACCTAGACACATTAATTCTATCACAATTAAAGCATCCGCATAAAGCTACCTTATTTGCTGATTATAATCTATTTTAGGGATTAAAGTAATTGTGATCTTGTTAAACCCTAGCTCATAGAGACTTTACCCACTTACTGCTTAATGGCGATTTATACACCAGTAGTCCACTTGTCCGACACCAATGAATTAGAATAACGTTATTTGTTGAATATCTAGGTTCACCTTCTAGTCAACACGATCAATAAACCAACGGCAATACCAATTAACTAGTTACGCCCAAAGCGTATCCTAGACATAGTTAAAAGGACAATATTTGATCTTATGATTCTAGATGTAATAAAGTCAAATATGGAGAGCTATCCTAGATCTAGATTACTTGGTCCATATCAAAACTAGATCCATTTGAAGATAGGTCGTAAACAACAGCGCTAAACAAGTATCAAATGATAAACCAAAACAAGCCTTCACCGATAAATCAAGAAATTTGAGATAAACAAATACCAAACATTCAGAACTTCATAATAATTGCGAATACCAAGGGCTTAGCCTTCAACGTCATAATAAATACAAAAAGCAATTATTAGCCCAAGGTAAACTAACAGAAGTTAAACGAATGATACCAAAAACGTGAAGATTACTAAAGTATATGAATTACACGTGCTCTCCCTATGGAATTGATAGCGTTGCTCGACCTTTTCTGCTCTTTTTCTCCTTTGAAAATCAACTTTTAAGGTTTAGGTATCGAGAATATGATTTAGCACACTTAAAACTCATTTTTGAGTTTTGTATTTATAGGGTCTGAAATTTGGTTCGATACGGCATATCCAAGGATTGGATACGGCGTATTGGGGATTTCTTAGAGTAGGGACCACGCTTGATATCTTCCAGAATATTCACATACTATATCTTTGATACGGCGTATTGAGATCTTCTGGATACGGCGTATTGAGCTTTATTCCTTTGTGGTCTTTGGTGAGTGCAGGCACGGATACGCCATTTCTTCCTTAATGGATACGTCGTATTGGTCTTCATAATCTTCAAAATATCTTCATTTAAGCTCCAGAATGCGCGCCTTTTGCTAATATTCATCAAGTACTCCATAATTACTGCAATTCTCAAATATAAACGATTAAGTAACAATTCTTTGCAATAACTATACAAAATGGGTTAATAACATGGGATAAATGATGCTATAAAATAGACTTTATTTGATGTCATCAAATATCCCCCCACTTGAATCCTACTTGTCCTCAAGTAGCCTTTAGAAGTTTATAAAAATGTATCCCTAAGGATATTTTCTGTTAAAGCATTTATTCGATCCATTACAAGTACACAACCAAACACCTCACGAAATAGGAAGATGAAAACACTCAAATCACTTAACTAATTCTAATGTGGTAACATGTACTAATTCAACTCAACACGGCGAGATGAGTATTCTATCATAAGTTGGCAAGGATACACATCTCCCACCACTAAAGCCAAGAGTAAACAAGTTATTAAAGGTAAATATGGGTTTTTATATGGAAAGGATTACGGTTGATCATTCTATAATCTTTCACCAGAAGTACCATTCCAACAAGGCAGCTGAAGCACACATACATGGCCGTAACCATGGAATAGACAAGTGTGTTCGATCACATCCCATTCGAATTTAACCAACGGTTAGGATGAAGAATGATATAGGGTAGGAACCTTCTAACTTTCACCAAAAGTCGTAAACCAACGAGGCAGCTAAGACATGCATACATGGCCGTAACGACGGAATAGACATGCACGCTCGAACAAGTCCCCATTCGCATAAAACCAGCAGCTAATCATCAGGTGAGAGGGAAGTAAATTGGTGTTAAATAAAAATCAAGAAACAAATAGATTAAGCCTAAAGTACAAGTTGCTAGACACTTTTTCCCGACCGTTACCATGATAAAGACATGACTATTTACAACGTCTTGATCATCGATAAAAAACAACAACCTAAGTTGGTGTTCCCGTAACGGTCAACTTCCCAATCATCCCAAAACTTTACATACTCTACAAGGCAAGTGGCGATATCTTCCACTTTGTACAATACTCTACATCGTTGATTTTTTAGACGTATCAACGAATAATCGATCCTTCATGTAATTCCTTCGGTAGTTGCGAAACGATTATCTTCAAACTTTCTTTCTCTTTCTTTTTTGTTGTATTTTTTTTCTCTTTTTTTCATTTTTTTTGCAATCTAACTATATACGAAACTCGGAGTAGTTTCACCATCTTCACGATCATAATAATTCCTTTGATAGTTCATTCGTTCTTCGGACTCACCATTAATTGTGATGGTAGTAAAATCACATGAGTTTTGACTATAATATACATTCCCATTTGCAATGTGCAAATTTCCAACCGCACCAAAGATAGAAAATGACACAAGACTCGGGAAATACAAACTTTACACTTTAAGCAACTAGCAACTAGCAACTGTAAATTAAAACTTAATCTAACAGGGTAGGTTAAGGTGTAAGGGTGTAACGAAACAAAATATGTGGTGACTTCCTAAGGATTGGCTCTACGGGTTTGTTTTAGTGGATTGCTTCCTCTAAAGATGAGAGAGAAAAGGGGTTTTAAACTGAGGTTAACTAACTGGTATATTAGTTAATAAACCACATGTAAAGGCGATTTGGGTGTAATCCTAAAATTTACCAATTTAAACAAGTTACTCCAATTAAATCCATAATACTCATTATTGTGGTCTCGAATAGATATACCAAGCCAAGTTCTAAAGTCTACAACATCACCGGCACACTCATATTTTGTGGAATTTGGGTAAACATTTGGAAATGGAAAGGCTAAATCCTCACAATATCTAACAAGGGTTATTGTGTGCGGGTTATGTATCAAGTAATTTCACAAAAGTATGCTTGAATTTTTTTTAAATTTGAGCATAATTTAAGCATTTTAATGTGAAAATTAGGACAAGTAAACATTCTAATTCCATCCCCCCACTTGAATTATACAACGTCCTCGTTGTATATATAAAACATTAAATACAGGAATTTAAAAAGAATTAGAATGAGAAACTCCCCTGATATTTGCTCGGTAGATTCTACAATTTGCGTTTATGAGCAAGATTGTGTTCTGAAAAAGCGTCTGAATCCTAGCACGAATAGCACACACACAGAATTCTAGAAAATATGCATTCCACCAACTTCGTCGATATTTCTTTCATGAGGTCCTGTATTTAACATAGGAAAAACATGTGCATTCCTATCTTGGTACCTACGGTTAATTTAAACTAAACTAAAGAAACTAAATACAAGTCAGTCTGGTGGATACGACATATCAAGTTAATGAATACGCCGTATTTCCAGAACTGACAATAATGTTTTTAAAGTGCATAAAAAGTAAAGATTGATAACGTCCAAACAATCAATATGCCGTATGGTATGGAGCGGATACGCCGTATTGATGTCTGGTAAGACAGACTCGATAAAATTAAATAACAATCCGGGTTGTCTCCTAGGAAGCACTTTTGTTTACAGCAAAGTCTTTAAGTTAGACTTGTCTTCAGCTTCTCTTCTTTATTCGGTGCGCGTCACCTTCCATCCGTTGTCCTTTTTTGAAAATATCTTGGTAGATTTTGGACATATTATATTCGTTTCTCTCCCAAATATCATATTCATAACTTCTTATTGTAATATAATCTTCATTAGGTCCAAGCGAGTACTGAATAGCTTCAAACTTTTCTGCTTTGCACCTTCTTTTGTTAGGTTGCTCATTGATAGAATTTGATGTATTGATATATTTGCGCTTTGTCTGACATTGTTTTTCAATATCACGCACTTCATAGGCTTTGAAGAACGAATCAGTAGCAGTGTTGGATGGGTTTTCATATTTAGATTCCTTCAATTCATTATTGCTGGAAATACTGTTATCCACATATCTCTTATTCCAATTTCCATTCATCCATGAGTGAAATATCACCTTTTGAGCCCTTCCATCCATTTTTTATGGTTTTTGAATGATGTGTTTACGTTTGATAAGAATTCAAGTGGATCAATCCCCTAGTTCTCTCCTTCATCCAACATTTCATCTTCTTAATTGTATGATTCGGGATAGAACCTACAGAAGAATTTCTCAATAAGTTCCTCCTAAGTGGTGACTTTTCCATCTCCCTCACTAATCCACCATTCTTTAGCATCATCGGCCAACGAGAGAGGAAAGATTTTCATTCATAGTTGATGGGAATCCACGCCAAGAATGTAGATCAAATCAACCATTTTAAGTACCTTAGCAATGTAATCCACCACGTCTTCATTGTACATTCCGTGATATATGTTCTTTCTTAATTCCACCAAAAATTCCTTGCTTAGTTCAATGTTTATGTCGTTACTGGTGATAGAAAGATTTTATTATGTTAGAGCCTTTTCCATGTTATGAGACAGAGTTGGTTCAGCCATGACTTCTTGTAGTTCCTTCTTCAATCAACTAGCTCTGATAAGTTCTTCTTGTAACAAGGGTAAAAATATCAGCAGAATTTGCTCTGAAGAAAGATAGAAATTTTTTTTAGCAGTTCCACATGATCGATACGCCGTATCCAATGGAAGTGGATACGCCATATTAATCTGTTGAATCGAATACGTTGTATTGGACAGAAGGTTGGATACACCATATCCAATGAAAGTGGATACCCCGTATTCAGTTATTGACCAGAACAATGTATTAAGAAAAACAATTAATACG
>BQNB010188369.1:808-11957 GCA_026074375.1 Tanacetum coccineum | reverse complement strand
GTAAAGCATTTGTGTCCAATGGTTAAAAGCAAGCAATGTTTCTCACCCTAAATAGTAAAGCAAAGTAGTAAAAACATGAGGCTATGAACTCACCTTAAGCAAGTAGTGAGCAAGATATTCAACGAAGTAAAAAACGATAACGGACAACTCTAACCGCGACCTAATTAATAGATGCGCTTTAGAAACGATAAATAAATATGAAACGTTGGATAAGACGCGTATAAGAGAAATATACATCCATAAGTGTTTGCGCTTTAGTTTATATAGTAAAATGTGTTATTATGAAAGTGTAAGGTTTATAGTTACGTTACGCCATGTTTTACGAAAAGATTCTATTTTCGAAAAATTACTATTTTAGAAAAGTTCTAAGTTTTAAGACGTTAATATAGTCCCCTATATTTTGTTAAGTCCATGATCCTAAAACGCACTACCTAAACCTAAACGCCTATTTTCCAAGTCGATCTTGCTAATAAATATCAAGACTAACTATTTTTAGAAGTTTCCCGTTTTAGAAATCCCGACAATATATTGGTGACGTTTCAAAAGTTTTCACTTAATATACTAGTGTCTTTATATGTTTCGGCAATGTTTTAAAAGCTCAAATATGTCTGAAAGTGTCCAAAAACCTCTTTTTAATTTCCAATCAGCACCTTAAATAAGTATTTTTCCACAAAGTGTTCCAAAATTCATTTCGCCATAACTTGGCCATTTTAAAACCGCTTTTAGTGTTCGATATATGAAAACCTATCTACTCGAAACAAGCTTTCTAAAAACTACCTTCTTGACTATTGAAAACATTTTTAGGTCGACCAAAACCTCAAAACAATATCGGATCAACAACCACATTTTTCGCAAACGATACCATAAATCCATCCAAACTTCACAATAGTGCCTATACCAACCTAATCCCGTTCACTACTAAACCAATCAACAAAACCACACTTAAATCTATTCTAGTTCCATCATCCTCTTTGTTGCAACCTACAAGTTCACTCATCCTTTCCATTATTAACACAATAATATCAAGACATATGAAAACTTTATTAGTTTATAAACCCACTAGTTTCTTTTGAAAATAACACAAACACCAAGGATATATATAAGACTTGATCAAGAAAAGAGAAAGATAAAAGAAAGATCATGAACATACTTACAAGAAGAAGAGATGTCAAGATGAAAACACAAGATCTAACTATGAACACCTTAGATCTTAAAACCTCAAAGTAAATTTTGCAAAACCCACTTGAATAAATAAAAACCCTAACTATAGATCTTGAACAAACCCTTGGAGTCAAAGAACCAACACTTGCAACCACCTTAGATATGAACAATAATCAACCTAGAATACTTTGATCTTGAAGGAAATCAAGAAAAATAAACCCTAAGAGGGTGTTTGTTTTGTGACGTGTGCAAGGAAGAGAGAAAGAGAAATGAGAGATTTTTAATGAGGATTGAAGATGAGAAATGACCTAGAATGTGTTATAATATGGTATTTATAGGGACAAGGGTAGGGTTTAGGTCATGGCATCAAGTGTCTAGGTGACCAACACACACCAAAGGTGTGTGTGGTTGTGGGTTCGGACGCAACAAGCCATAGGGGGGGAGGAGGGGTTCAAGTCTTGATCCCTAGCTAACTAAATTAAATAAAATACTTAGTGGAGTTGTGGTCCTCCATGGGTGAATGAAGACAAAGAGTGTAAGAAGTCACAAGTGCATGCATGGGATAAGATTACAAAAATGTCACCATCTTTGCATGTGATGTAGTTTAAATTCAAAAATAAAGATGAAAGATGCTCTTTGAATTAATTAAGTGCGGGTGTATGCGTGTGAATTTAGTAGGGGGGATGACCAAGAATTTTTTGACTTCTAAACCCGACACATACGATAACTAGAGTTTACACGAAAAGATTTTGGGTTTTCGGGGTTCCGTTTGATCAAAAACGCGAAAAACGTAAATTATACGCTAAAACGTAAAAATCAATACCAGGATTGCACGTAAACTATGTAACACTTTAAAATGATAAAATAATGCATATAAAACCTAGACTAATCAAAATCCGAAGCCGGAACGCGTCCGAGAATGATTTTCAGTTTTACGCGGGACAACCTCCTGGAAAATTGCCAGATTCAAACGTAATGGATAAAATTCAAAATAGTGATCGGAATAAGTTAAAATATTGACTTGAAATTTATAGGGTGTCACACCTACTCCGGACCATACTTTATATTCTCCGCATTTATCTCATACCACCATACTTACTCTTACGCCAGATTTGGTCCTGGATTTACACCTCGTGGCGAGCTAACGGTGTTCTTTCTTATTTTCAGCTAGGAGACGAAGGATTAAGCTCTGGAGGAACCAAGCTGATCTCAATATTCATCACCACTGAGGTCACCTTTACCAAGCCTAAGTAGCCCACGTAAATTTACCTCAACACATAGCCTGTTTGTAATGTTTATACGTTTGTATCTGGCACTTTAGCATTGGTTTATGCCT
The DNA here is from genome assembly GCA_026074375.1 of Tanacetum coccineum. Lineage (NCBI taxonomy): Eukaryota > Viridiplantae > Streptophyta > Magnoliopsida > Asterales > Asteraceae > Tanacetum > Tanacetum coccineum. The sequence continues at coordinate 9,460 of BQNB010188369.1, read as the reverse complement.
CAAACGCCTATGTTTTCTTAAATTATATGTTTTTTGTCTGATCCGGACGATCTCGTCTGGACCAACTCATATACCAGAGCAAATGTTTATTAGCTATGTTCGTACACATTACAGGTTGCTCGTGTTTCTTTCCTCATCAGTTGTTATATGTTCCCTCCATGACGTTGTTGTTCATCGGAGTTGTTTGCTCAGAAGGAGGGGATCGTGGTGTCTCCTCCTCCTGCCTTATGCTAAAGTTTTCGTGTTTTAACTTTGCCTGTGTTTTGTGTTTATAGGGTAAGTGTGTTCACTTATCGTTATCCGGAGGTAGCAAGCCATTCTGAGATTATCATGCTTTGTGTTTGCATCTTTGTTACTTGGCCAACAGAATTTGACTTCATCATGTTAAAGCAAAAATCAAACACTTAAATTTAAGAATAGAAGGGCCCTCCGAGGTAAGCTAACACTTTTGAAAATGGCTACCTCGGACGGGTTACATAATGCTACTAAATACGTGTTGTGATTACAAATTCATTCAATTACTTCCGCTAGTTTCCCAAACGTAGTTATACTTTTTCACTGGTACCTTGGGTGTTGCTATTTCCACTTCAACCGATGGTCTTGTCTTGATTCCCACCAAAACTTCTTGGTTGAGGAATTCCAGCTTTATTGTTGCCAACCCCGTTAACACTTCTGTTTTGGAGTTCAAGATTTTTGAAAGATGCGTGATACGGAACCTGTGGAATGGGGCTGTTGCATCCATAATTTCTTCCTTGTACTTCCTTTCCTGTTATGTTGATGGCGTGTGGTTTCCTTTTATCTGAGCAACCAATGTTAGTGAATCAATGAAGACATTCAAGTCTTTCATACCTTTGCTGACAGAGGCGACTAGTTCTGCCAATAATGCCTCACAATCCATGGCATGGTCGGATGAGTTAAATTTCAAGCGGATGGCATACGAGTGCATCTTTTCATCGGGACTGACTAGGATTATCCCTACACTCGAACCTTCTTCGATTGCTTCTTTGCCCAGGTATAACCTCCAGGCCCTTGGTGTTGAGGTTAATTTTGCTTGAAGCTTTTTGCTTAAGTTGTACATTTCCCCTTCATTTGCATCTGGTGTTTTCTGCACTTGCTCTCCTTGCCCAAAGAATTTCTTCACTACTGATCCTTCGACCTCCTTTCTTTGGATGTACGAGATGTCATATGTTCGTATTTCAGCAGCCCATTTTGCTAGTCGTCCCTCTCTTCCAAAGAGCTTCAGTATTTCTTTCATTGGTCCGTCAGTCACCACCGTCACCTTGTGTTTTCTGAAGGTTGTCCTTAGGGATCTTGTTGTGTGAATTAAAGCTTGCACTATTTTTTCCGTTGGGGTGTAGCATATATCCATTCTTTGTTGTGGTCGGCTTACATAAGAGGCAGGTGCATAGACTCCTTCCCTTTCTACCATCAGAACGAAGCTTATCGTCTCATTTCTCTATCGCAGACATAGCATCAGCTCATCTCCTTCCTTTAGGATAGCCAATGTTTGCAATTTGTTCAATTTCCTTTTTATCCTTTAGAGGGCTTCTTCGGCCTCATTCGTCCAGTCATACTCTATTGTTGCATCCAGCCTCATGCGGACCTTGTTAATGGGGTACTTGAGCTTCGCAAGTTTTGGTATAAACTTGCCGATGGTTGTCAGTTGCACGAAGAAACTTCATATTTGGTTTGGACTTTTTGGGGTGGGGCTTGGATGATTGCCCGTACTTTCTCTGGGTCTGCTCTTATTCCTTCCTTCGTCACCACATGTCCGAGGAACCTTCCTTCTTCTACTCCAAATGAGGACGTATTCGGATTAATTTTGATGTTTACTTTTTTCAACTTTTTAGTGTTTCTTCGACGTCTTGAACTAGACTCTACTCAATTGTGCTTTTCACCACTATTTATTCCAAGTATACTTCCACGTTTCTCCCTTTTTGATCGGCCAAGACCTTTTCCATCATCCACTGAAGTGTTGTCGCCAAAATTTTTAATCCTTTGGGCATGTGGGTGAAACAGTATATCCCTTCTTCCGTATGGAAACCAGTTTTTTCTTTGTCATTCTCTGCCATCCTTATTTGGCTCTTTTCTTTTAGGAGTCTTAGGAAACATTTATACGGGTATTCCATTAATGATGCTAGTTCTTCCCTTTCCTTCGAAAAGGGGTACATGTCCTTAACATGAACTTTGTTGAGGCTAGAGTAATCTATTTGCACCTTCCAGGTGCCATTTGCTAGCTTAATAGGTATTGTATTGGCGACTCATTCGGGGTGTTGAACCTTTCTGATCGTCCCTTACTTCAGCCAACGAAACACCCTTTCTTTCAATGCATGTCTTTCGTCTGGTGTTATGGGTCGTCTCTTATGGACCATTGGTTCGACGAGAGGATATATCTTTAGTTGATGCTCAATGACGAATCGTGGTACGAAAATTCTTTCTGACCTGACCCATGTGAATACCTCTATGTTTTCCCGGAGTACGTCTGTTAATAACCGTTTGCAATCGGTTGTCAACGTGGTCCTCATCATTATGTGCTAGTTTGAACGTTCTTGGCTGATGGTGAGTATTTCCTCTGTGTTTTCCGTGTCCTATGTTTTTTCGAGTGGCACCGGACCTTGGTTAGGTATGTGGCCGGAGCTGCTATTCGTTCTTAGTATTGCTTATTCTCTTATCCTAGACATTTGCTCTTCACGTTGACGCCATTGTACCTCCTTCCATAAACCTTACACCCTTTCTAGTTGTATGCATTCTCACATAGCTTCTCTACTTGTCTCCATTGTTACGATTCCTTAGTTCGTTGGGAATTTTATCATAGAATGGATAGTAGAGCCTACCGCTCCGAGGCTTCTCATTTCGGTCCTTCCTATTATGATGTTGTATGGCGAACGACAATTTACTATTGCAAACTTCATTAACACCATTTTGTTCCTTCTTGCCTCTCATATAGTTACTCAAAGGTCTATTACTCCTAAAGGGTGGTACGTTTCTCCTAAAAAACCTATCAGCGGAGCTCTGCATCTTCTTAGTCTTGACCAGATGTTAATACTGAGGTTTCTAAAGCAATGTTCATACATGATCTCAAACGAACTTCTGTCGTCGACAAGAATCCTTTAGACTTGATGATCTTCAATCCTTCCTTCCAATATGATGGGTTCATCTGTCAGTCAATTTCGAGGGATCGCTGGGAAGGTGATTTCATCTGTTAGATCGTACCTTTCTCTGTCAAAAGGTCTCTTGCGGTTTCCTCCTCCCCTTATCATGTTTATGACTTTTATGTTGTTCCTTCCTTGACTCCTGTTCCTCTGGTTGTTCCGGCGGATATCCTACCAGATGGGACAACTTCCTCGAGGCCACAGCTTCTTCTATCTGCTTTTTTAACTGATAGCAATCGTTGGTGTTGTGGCCTCTATCACCGTGGTAATCACAAAATTTGTTCAGGTTCTATTTTTTGGGGGTTCCAATTAAAGCTGGTGGTTCTGGAAAGCTCACACTTTCCATGGCCAGGATCTCCTTCGGAGTTTTGATGAGTAGGGTAAAGGTATCTTTTATGGGATAAGGAGTGTATATCCCTATGTTTCTTCGTGATTCTCTCGGACCACCTCTGTTTTGGGTTTTTTTGGTCCTCTGGACTATGCCGTACGAACGTTCGCTTTGTCCCATTGAGCGGGACGAACCATTTCCGCCGAGCCCGCGGCAACTTCCCCTCTAATGAAGGCCCTAACTCTATCAATTGTAATCTAGTCTTAGTAGTATCCTCATATGAAGTGGTTGTGCTTGTTATGTTCGCTTTTTTGCCTATGTAACAAGCTGAGATGTGGGACTCACCCACATCCTTTGTACTAATCGCTTTTTTGGAGTAATATATTTACCGAGGAAACCCTTTACCCAAAAAAACTCTTTCGAACATTTCGTCCACCGTCTTGGGGATTTTTTCATTGAGTTTTTAGCGAGTTCTAGATGACCATGACCATGCATAAAAGCTGAGATGCGTAAGACCGGAGGAACTCCTTTTATGTGTGAACTTTTAGACTTGAACTGATCCATGAAAGCTTGCAAACCTTTATTTTGTCTTCTCTTGATGCCGTGAATCTTTGTAGGGTCTTTGGCATATCTCTTTTGCTATGAAAATTCTTCCAAGAACTTTTTACTTAGTCCCTCAAAACTGTCCACACTCTTAGGGTCCAAATCATCAAACGAGTTTCGTGCCGCTCCACCTAGGGTTTGGCGAAACATTTTGCACCAGGCGGGCATTGACCATTCTTCTTGCTCGGCCGTCGCCAAGAAGATACTTAAATGATCCTCTAGATCTTTGTTTCCTTCATATACCCTGATGTTCCGAGGGAGCTTTGCCCTCTGATGATATTTGAAGCGAGTAATTCTTTTGGTAAAAGGAGTAGATTTAGGTATTTTGTAGGGAGAATTCAGATCTTTATAGGTGTCTTCCGAACCTTCCTCGTATTCAGAGTCCGAGCTTGTTTCTTGATGCCCAGACCTTTTCCATCTCTGGACCTTCTCAGTCTTGATGGCTCCTTGTTCCTGGAAGGAGTCATCTAACTTTTTCCGGTGGAACGAGCTTGTTTGCGAGTGTCGGATGTGCTAGAAGATTCAAAGGAGAATCGATCGGAGAAATTCCTTGCTAGCGACCTGACCGGAGTTTCCTTATAGGATTCGGCATAGGTAAGCCTTCTCGGCATGGCCTTGTCTTGTCTTGCTGGTCATGTTCTTTGATCATGGTTCTCAATACGTCAATGTTTTCTTTGATGAAGGCCGGAGAAGGGGAAGGGGTTTTTTGCTTTTGTAAGACCGGTTCGGTGGGTCCCCAGTGGGTTTTCATTCCAACGTCTCTTGCTTCGGCTCCCCGAATTTCATCCTCCATAGGTTGCGAGTCAACCATGCCTTCTTCGGTTTTCTTCTTTGGGTTGATTAGGATGTCGGGTCCCACGGATGGCGCCAAATGTTGAGGTAAATTTACGTGGACTGCTTGAGCTTGGTAAAAGTGACCTCAGCCTTAATGAATAACTGGATCAGCTTGGTTCCTTCGGACCTTGATCCTTCGTCTCTTAGCTGAACATAAGAAAGAACACCATTAATCCAGGACCAACTCCAGCGTAAGAGTAAGTATGGTGATATGAGATAAATGCGGAGAATGTAAAGTATGGTCCGGAGTAGGTGTTGTGTGTCGTCCTAGGGAAATGAGCTCTCCCTTTGTACTATTTAGGATTCGCTACAAGACATAACCGTGGGGCTCTCTCTTGGTGCGATTTGTCGGCTACGTGTCATTCCAAGGACAGTGGTCCTTCACAAGGATTGTACCTTTGTCGGACTGTCGCTAGGACGGAGCTAATAACTTCGAACCTGGTTTGTCCTTCGACACACCAGCTTCTCCGGAGTTCTGGTGGTGACTCCGGACCTGGCATGTCCTTCGACAAGTCAGCATCTCCGGAGCGTTTGTTTAGTTTAGCCCATGTTAGTTTGGCAGGAGCATCTAAGCAATGTTTCTCCTCCGGATGTTTTGGGGGATACTATACCTCATCAGCCACTAAAACTAAAAATGTCACGCGCTAGGATTTACAAAATAAGCTTACGAAGGTGAGCAACTAACATTTGAGGCATTGTGTAGATGTGGCCCAATTTGCATTCAAAGGTATAAAAAAATCCCACTGCTATTTTATTTATCTATAAATACTCTAAAATTTAACGTTTTTAAACATAACTTCAAATTATATACTCTCTACTTTCATTATCATATTTACTAACAAAATGTGTCAGCAAAATACATTTTAGTTAAGGTTTTTTATCTATGTATGTAGTTTTTTTATGCGTATTTTATTTTAAAATAATTTTTATTCAAGTTTTAAATTTATAAAACTCGATTCCCCTGATAAACACACTAACGGGCAGAGAACCCAATCGTGAGTAGTGTAGAGATGATAAATCCGAGGTCGTCCCAAGAGCTAAGTGTTTATTAGTTTTAATTTGAAATGTCACGTTTTGAAAATGGTTTAAGATTGATTTTTGAAAATATCAGAAAAGTAAATTTGCGAAAAGTAAAAGTAATAGAAGTGATCAGGGAGAAAAGCGTGCTAGCCTAGCCATTTCATTACTACCGTTATATTTATGTTTTCCCGTGCAATGTCAAACTATGGTTTCATTAGTGTGGTTTCTAAAGTCGACATACCGGAATAGGTATATTTAGTCTGTCCTATATTTCTTGCGATCCCGAATCCCTTGAAAATCACGAAGGAAGGGCAACCAGGTCACAATGATTAATCCCAACTATCCCAAGAACTAGTCTAATAACCTATATAGATTATTAACTCTCTCTGAAAGAGTTTCTGTGCTTTTTAGGTATATTACGTGATAGAGGCGGTAAATTGGTTAGTTTCTCACTAGGGATAGGTTGTCAATCCTACCCTAGTACCCTAGATGCCGAGATGGTTCTCCATACCATGATTTATATAAATCCTGGAATCATAGTGACATATTCTGACGGACCTTTACCTTTGGTTTAGTGAACAAGTTAGCTAGCAGGTGACCTAGAATAAATCTAACAAATAACATTCTAATTCCATGAGGTAAAGACCCGTTGTCAGTATTACCAGAGTATAATGACCCCGTTAAGCAGTAAGTTAGTAAAGTCTCGTTGAGCTAGGATTCGATAAGATCACCATTATTGTTATCCTAAGACATATTATAATCAGCATAGAAAAAGCTTTACGTGGATGTGTTTAATTGTGATAAGATTAGCGTGTTTAGGATTTAGGATGATGTCCCGCCTAGATCTAGGAATGATATAATCCCCGAGATAAGTCAATCATTGCACTAATAAGCAAACCAACGTTAGATCGGATTAAACATGGTTAATATAGTTTTCTTACATTAGGCTTAACCGTTCTTCTTCCTTTTGTTAATTAGCTTGCGTATGTTAGAGTAGAGAAAGTAGGTTAAGTCACCACCAAACCTGTGCTAGTCTCTCAGACTGAAAACCCCCTTTTTCCCGTTAGAATTAGGAGTAGGTTTAACTTAGCATAGGTTTAACTTAGATTAGACTAACGTAAATAACTAAAATACTTGTAGAACTAGGAATTAACTCTCTCGCTCTTAGTGATCGACACCCTACTTACCAACAAAACTACAATTGACCGGGTACACTACCCGTTAGTGTTGTTTTAGGTTAAGTCGGCAAAATATAAATAATAAAACTTGATAATCAAACCTAGACCTACAACGAAAACACATCACATGTGCGCACGATCTCAGAGCCTCGACAGACACCCTCTCATTGACTGACGAGAATATGCTTCACTCCCTTCAATCAGAATCAGACACGTAGCAAGGTCTGGTTCCTTCCTAGGGGTTGCCTATAAATAGGCGCTTCACTTGCACAATAATGGTATATTATGACACTCTCACTACTTTCTCTCTCTAAAACACATACCATTTCCATGTTTACTGATTCTCACATCGGAGCCGGTTCGTAGGGTCCACCCCTACGCTCCGCGCTAACCAACGTGATTTCTTTCCGTCTTTTTTCATATTCACATCCACGCTTTGAAGTATCTAATTTTGTTCTCCATACAACATACTCTGATCAAGAAGGTGCAAATCATTGTACGATCATGTCCCTACACTTAACCAATCAATTTTTGCCTTTTGTAACAACAACTTCTCTTCATCCTTTCTTGCAATGTTGTATTATTTTAGAATCTCAGCTTCGTGCATCTTTAGGCCATGTTTGGCAACAAGCGTTTTGGGGCGTATAGGAGCGACAAGCGATGAGCATTATAAATAGCATTTGCTGTTAACAAGGTATGTCAGTATATGCATGTTCCGACCGAGAATCATTGGTCTGGCGAATTTTACGTTATCTTTATGGTATGGTTGAACATGGTATGCTCATACGTCGTTCTTCTGGTTCTACCCTTCAAGCTTTTACTGACGTGTTATGGAAAGGTAATCCCGATACTTCTCTTGAAGCTTTCTCAGATGCTGACTGGTTAGGGGATTCAGACGATCGACGGTCCACGAGGGGATTTGCTATATATCTTGGTTCAAACCTTATATCTTGGACCGCTCGTAAACAACGTACGGTTTCACGTTCCTCATACAAGGCTCTTGTTGACTTCAAGCTCTTCTTAACGAGCTTGGAATCCGTTCATCTTCAACTCCTATACTATGGTGTGACAATCTTGAGCTAAACCTATCTTTCATGCGCATACAAAACACGTGAAAATAGACTATCACTTTGTTCGGGAAAAGGTTGCTCAAGGAGATTTTTGAGTGAAACATATATCTACACATGATCAAATTGCAGATATCTTTACAAAGACATTAAAAACTCCTTGATTCCTCTTTCTAAGATCCAAGCTACAGGTTGTTGCATGTCCTTAGTTTACGGGGGCGTGTTATAACAAACTAGATAGGTTGGTCCAATTACCCATTAGGTTAAGATAGGTTGCTTAGTCTGTAAGCTATGGTATTAGTATAAATACATATACAATCCAATGTATAAAACACAATTACAATTACAATAATATATACCCTTTTTAGGTTTTATACTAATTAGATGGAAACTTTGTTGCTTTTGCAGTTCTGTCACATGAAAAGTTTTCAATCATAGAAGATGATAAGATTCCTGGTGAACTAATGCTT
>BQNB010188367.1:0-11957 GCA_026074375.1 Tanacetum coccineum | reverse complement strand
GTTTTTTAGCATCATTTTTAGGTATTCAGTTTGAGACTAATGATGCTAGGAGAAGTGGATAGAGAGACCTTAGGATTGGCTCGTAGAGTTCTTTTTATTTGTTCTTTTGATTTAGACTTATGTTCTGCTGGATAATTTAAGTTTGGGATTGATTTACTTTTATGTTGGTTTATGCTTTTGCGTGTATGACATTACTTAAGAATGCAAGACTCCTTTATCTTGTGTTGGGAATTGTTATGACACATAGTGTCCCCTGTAGTTATTTTCTTTTCCTTTTAGTATCTCTATAGTAGACGCCATTGTGTTGTAACAATATCCATGAAGTTGCACCTCGTGCTTTCGCCTTGGCGTGGTGTGACATAAACTAAGTTAATTTAAACTATGTTAATACTATTATATGTTAAACCTATGCTAAACCTATGTTAATCCTAATTCTAATGGATAAGGAGGGTGTTTTCAGCCTGAGAGACTGGCACAGGTTTGTGGTGACTTAGATCAACTTAAGACACAATAACACACGCAAGCAAACAGACAAAAGATAGAAGAGCGGTCTAGCCAAATATAAGAAAACTGTATTAACCACGATTAATCCAATTAGAACGTTGGTTTGTTTATTTAGTGCAATGAATACTTATCTCGAGGCGGCATATCATTCTTAAGACTTAGGCGGGACTTCTTTCTAAGACCTAGACACGTAGAATCCTGTCACAATTAAACACATCCGCATAAAGCATCCTATTTGCTGATTATAATCTATCTTAGGGATTAAAGCAATGGTGATCTTGTTAAACCCTAGCTCATAGAGACTTTACCCACTTAATGCTTAATGACAATTTATATACTAGTAGTCCACTGGCCAAGTCTTTACCAATTGATTAAGAACGTACTCGTTGATCCCAAGGGTCACCTGCCGGTCCAACTAAGCTCACTAATCTAAAGGCAAAGATAGGTCATTATTTGTGATCCTATTGGTCTAGATATATAAATCACTATATGGAGAGCCATCCTGGCATCTAGCTAACGTGGTCGGTATCACTAGATCCAGTTGAATGATAGGTCGCATACAAAAGCACGTAAACAAGTATAAATTGATAAACATAAACAAGCAATCAATGATAAATTAAGAATTCAAGAGAAACAAACCAAACATTCAAATCTTCATAATAATGGCTAATACCCAAGGGTATTAGCCCTCAAACGTCATATTCAATACAAGAGTAATAATCCTACCAAGGTAAACTAATCGAGTTAAACGAATGATACCAAAATTTGAATGATTACTAGAGTATATAAGATTACAAAGTGTTTCTTATGGAATTAGTAGCTTTGCGTTACCTCTTCTGCTCTTCTTGTCTTCTAAAAATTGACTTTTGTGGTTAAGGTATCAAAAATATGATCAAGCACATTGAAAACCTATTTTTAGGTTTTCTATTTATAGGGTTTGGAATTTGGTGGATACGGCGTATCGAATGAGATGGATACGGCGTATCAAGGGTTTCTTAGAGTAGGGACTATGTTTGATATCTTCCAGAATATTTTATTACTTTAAATTAAATACGGCGTATTTAGTGCTCCTGGATACGCCGTATTGGTCTTTGAATCTTTGTGCTTTCTTGTGAAGTGCAGGCACAGATACGTTGTATCTTCCTTGATGGATACATCGTATAGGATGTCAGAATGGTAATAATTAAATTTCTTTGTTTAAGCTCCAGAATGCATGCCTTTTTGCTAATCTTCACCAAGTACTCAATAATGACTGCAATTCTCAAATACAAATGTTTAAGTAACAATTCTTGCTATAATCATACAAAATTGTTTATTTACATGGGATAAATGATGCTATAAAAGTGACCTTATTTGATGTCATCACTCCCTCTTGCTCGAGGGCGTCAAAATGAACCTACAAAAGAATATTAATAATTACAAACATTGTTTGGAGACAAGTATGCCATATACTGCACCGTGTATATGAGTGAACCTAAAAAGAAATGATATGAAAAGACAAATTTTGTCTGTAGACAAGAATGCCATACACACTAAAGTGTATATTTAAACCTACAAAAAAATATTAGTGCAATATATACTTCGTCTTTCAAAGAAGTCATATATAATAAGATGTATATATGATGTGATATGATTCTTCTAAAACTAGAATGAAATATGACTCTCTAAAAGAAACTCCTACAAAAGTAAGCTAAAAAGTATAATCCTACTACTTGCATCATCGTGGTTGGCTTTGGTGGTGAGGTTGTCAAAGATTGTAAGGACGTGTTTGAGAATGAGACGCATTTCATTACTAAATTTACTTGGCTTTTGACAACATAGGCAAATGTGCTTATGAGTATCGAGATATGTAGATTACCCGTTGATGTATTATGGAAGGTGATTCAACCTTTACGGATAGTAGTGGGGGTGAGTAGGTTGTGGTTATGGTGGTGAGAAGTTTCATGGTGATTCATCTTGTAAGAATGACTCTAGGGAAAACTCAAGTTTGATAGTTGCAAGAAGGTTCGTCTATAAACCTTACCGTGTTGTTTGATGAGGCAATTGAGGTGACAGACATGATGATTTTGTGAGTAGTGAAATATGAGGCGGAAGGTGGTGATGACAATGCAATCAACTAACAAAGTATGCATATCAATAAAGTGATGATAAAGATTATGCATGTATGAAAATGTAATGAGAGATACAGATTAAATATGATAAGAGCACAAATTAACTTGAAAAAGATATCGATCTTTATTGACATTCACAAATCCAAATGGGTTAGTTTTAAGTCTAATGCAAGATAAAAGAAGGAATATCATTTTACAACATGATAGTTCAAACATTTATACCAATACAAATTAAACGTATTCAAGTATTATCATACGAAAGACATAACACGTAGACATATAGATTGACATATATGCAATCAAAACACGTTCGTAAATAGATAAAAAAATGAATACTCTTAAGCTAAGCGAAGAGGAGGACATATGTTGCAACTAGCTTAAAAAGTCATAATACATGTTAGAAAAATATTGGATAACTCTATGAGCTTTAGAAGGTCTTAAGAGCTAGATAAGTTAAAACCAACTATTGAACAACCTTAATACAAGAATAGATAACCTAAATAAAGTGTTAGATTAAAAAGTTAACTACCCCAAATGGTTAAAATTCCTACTGAAGAACCGGCATGGACGGTTTTATCTACACAATGGAACCGGCCCCTGCAAATAAGGTTTTTCAAATCTCAAAAAACCTAGAAATGTTCCAAGTGATTTCTAAACCTATTTTTCGCTTGAGATAGTGATTAAATTAATTTTCTTGATAATGCAAAAGGGTCATGTAAAAGATCCAATGCTTAGATCGAATGATTTCCTACTATACCAAACGCTCATAATTCTAGAGGGGAACAATAATCAAGAAGCATGAATTGCATAAAACCAACTAAAAGCACAAAAGATTTGGCTTAGATTTGGCTTACAAACAAGCATTCAAGAATTTATTCATAAATGATACGAGAAATAAAAACATTCATACAACTAGATGTTCCAAATAGTTCAACCAAACACAAGTTTCATGAAGAGGGAGTTTTAGATTAGTAGATCGTTTGCACTAACAATGGCGTGAAAGATATGTGACAAAGGAAACAAATAGGCATGAGATTCACATATGGGTTTTAGATAATGAAGATGCAATGAACTAGATTTAAAGGAAATCCTAGACTTCTTACAATACTTTGACATAACATAAGTATACAATTAGCAAGTATCTCATGTAGCAATGTCATATAAGGAACAAGATAAAAAGATCATACAAACCATGTTTAAGCATGTATAAATTAGGCCATCATACGGATAGATATAAGAAATGTCAACAAGGAACGAGAACTACCAAACATAGACATATCCATATTAAAATCATCATGTATCAAAATGTCAAATTACGAGATCATACGAGACATCATATAAGAGAAAAAATTATTTCAAATGCAAACCTCATGTAAGTCATGTTTAAGCCTTAACATTTAGTAACACAAATACAAAAATAAAAGAACAAAACCTTTCCTAGGGATTACATATTTTTCAATTAATCATATAGTTATCAAACACTAAGATAACGATAAAGCAAATAATAAACAAGAACATATAATTAACACATGTATATGTAAAGCAAGATGTCATGATAGACTAACAAAGAAAAGATCATATTTACAACTATTATGCAAAACGTAGAATTAGTGATGTTTGGGAGAGTGAGAACAAGATGGAGAACATGTGGTTATAGAGGATTGACAAGGATGAAATGGCAATATCAAAATGTGTAGATAACTTTAACTAAGTATTTTAAAATGCTCCTTTTTCAACAAGACAAAAAATATTTAAAACATTTGGCAGAAACCTCATGACAATAATATATTACAAATCCTTTAAGAATATCTTTATATGAACCTAGACTCAATTATCTTTAAATTGGCGGGTGACACAACTTCTAGTTCAATACGATTGATTTTATACAAAATTCCTAAAATGAACATTTTCTACAAAACTTGTTTCAATCTTATACATGGCTAAAATAACCGAAACTCGACTTCTATAACTTGACATAACATGAAAACTTCTAGAATTTATTTTTAAAATATATACTTAAATACCAAAGACACACTTGGTCTAAATGATCCGCGGAACCATTCTTTAAGGATTTTGCCAAACACTAGTTTTGACACGTTTTAACCAAAACAATAACTTATTACTTTGACCCGCTTTGAAAGATACTTTCAAAAATACAACAAAACATCATTACACTTCATCTTTACTTGAGTATTTTGGATGAAACATTCAGGTTGCCAATCCTACTTTGATGTGCATAAATTTTATGGCAATATTTGACAAAACACTTATCTAACTTACTTATTCTTAAGAGATGATATAGCATAAGCATAGAAAGATATAAAAGCTTATATGAAGTGCATGAAACCTAACCTAAGATGTAATATGCATATTCATGAAATTGAAAAGCTAACATAAATAACATGTTATCCCAAACACTAATGTTACACAAAACAACAAGTTCAAATACAAGATGTAAAGAGTGCATAATACCAAATAAGGTGAAACAAGTAATCATATACCATGTTACACATTTTAAACATCACTTTTACTTATATGACTTACCTAAGCATTTACGAGAATATTTTTTTTTGACAAAATTAGTAGTTAACCCAAACACTCCTTTTGAAACCGTATTGTTTCTTTTAAGAATCTAAGATTACATACAAGCGAAGGAACATACATGACAAAGATGACATTTATGTTTCACAGATAAGAAAGTTCAAATGCAATTAGAAATAAGCATATAATCAATATTTATAAGCAATGCAAACTAGAACGACTAATCATATAACATCATACGAAAAAAAAATTCTTTTCTCCTTGCGTTGAATATAACGATCTATACCAAGCTTGATTAGTGACCAAAATACTTTAATTTTAAACAATAATGTATCAATGTTCAAAGGATAGCAACTCAAATTGTCCGACTCAAAAGTTTGAGTTTCTAAGTTAATACAAAATTTGAAATTTTGGACACTTTTTAGTATTTTGCAAATTCGACTTACTTAAACATTTAATCAATACCTCTAACCTGTTTAGTTAGAAACTAGACTCAATTCTCTTCGAAACTATAGGTGGCACAACTCGTATGGCCTTACGGTTAGTATTTTACGGGCTTTTGAAGTTGATTAAAATTTTGAAAAATTTCCGTAGAACCGGGTCCGTCGGTTCCTTTACCAAATGGAACCGGCCTTTGTTAACAAAGGAACCGGGGGTCTGGACGAATTTTCCAAAAACGCATATTTTGACCCGACAAAAAGATTTAACACTTGGTAGGCTTTAAGGTAGACTTATATAGCAAATTTTAACAATTATTCAAGCTTGTATAACAAAGATATTCAACAATCAATACTTCTAAGAATGAAACAACGATATACTTTTCATATTAAATCCTGCTTTTCGGATAATTTGATACATGGATCGTACTTGGTTTTGAAAACCATTTGTTTTGAAAACTAGATCCACGTGTCTCTGATACCAATTGTAGAAACCGTGGGGGAGGGGGGTGAATACATTTTCGTTTAAACTCTAAAAACTTACGTATCAAATACCCGATCAAACTTGACATAATATGAAAAGTACCACATATAGTTTATGACCATATGAATAATGAAAGCATAGAATAAGCAAGTAGTCATAACACAATCATAAGCATCAAGACACAACATAATCACTAGCATAAAATACATAGAGAGCGATTAAATAAAATAGAGAGAAAACCGGACATGATGATTTATAGTGGTTCGGTCACGGAGCTCCTTTCCGCCCTACTCCACTCCCCGAGTACCCAACTCGAGAGTTATTCCACTAGATCAACAAGCTCCCTTCTCGGCGGTGAAAACCTTACACAACGTTGCTTACACTTTATCCGGTACTAAGCTAAATACCGAGTCCTAACACTGGTAGAACCAACCCATCATCGCTTACACTTTATCTGGTACAAAGCTAAATACCGAGTCCTTCTTTGGGTACAACTAAAACCGTTATGTTTTGTGGCCCAACATAACAAACCTTGTATTTTATGGCACAAACACATAAACCATCTAATCTAAATCAAATGATACAAAGAGATGATACAAATGGGTGTACAATGATGATCCTAAACATATGTGTCTAATGGATGTGAAAAACCAAACCAAGCATCAAGATCACAAAGCATGATGAGGTTAGTTTTCTATGATGGAAGATCACAAGTTTCCTAAGCTTGTTGAGGTAGATCTTCATATGCTTAAAAGCTTGTGGTGGATGTAGATTACAAGATCTCGAAGCTTGCTTTGGAGGATCATTTAGGGTGTATGCTTATAACAAAAATGAGAGTTAGATGCATTATGATCACGGGGTTTTATGGATGCATTTTCTATAGATCTAAGTACTTGTAAAATGGTAGAAAAAGTATGTTTTGAGTCCTGAAAAATGGTTTGGAAAGGCTCCTCTATTTATAGGCAAAATCTGAATGGAACCGGCTACTGTTCACAATGGAATCGACTTTATAAATCAAAGGGAACCGGCAACGCTCCAATGGAACCGGCTACTGTTCATCAGATCTAAAAAAATCCTTTGTAATCTTTAAGAGATCTTTCAAGATTTAAATGATGTAATGCATGATGCAAAGAATATTTTCTTTTTATATACTTAAAAATGAAAGTAAACTTGTATATGTAAAAATAAAAAGTCTAGTTGAGTGCTTGTCAAAATAAAGTTTACTTGTAGATGCAAAATGTGAAAAGAGGTTTGATCATAATGCAACATAACAAACATGTACGAACCTGTGTTGTAACATACGAGGACTCGAGATGTGGAGATGCATTGATGTATATTGAGACAAAATATGATTACGAGTAACTTGTATATTTTACGTTATGTATTACAAGTTACATGTTTGTCATCAACAAAACAAACAAGACTGTGTAGATTAAATATCGTAATATTTGCACTAATAGAAAATATCATACAAGATCAAATGTGATCTTCTAAAATATTCCAAAATCTTTCTATTTTTATGTTAAGAATGATTAATCTTCTAGAAGCACAGTCTAGCAAGATCAGGAAAGATTTAATAAGATTTGAAAGCCACAAAAGACAAACAAGAGATTGAGTCAGGGGACGGACCCCTTAATGACGAACGAACCCCTTATTGATATGGGGTCTATGGGTCCGTCGAAGGAGCGTATCCAACTCTTGGTTGCCTATAAATAGTGCCTCTTTCATACATTTCAATCCATCCTCTTGCAAACTAATTTTTGTATTCTTTCTTAACATTAATCCCTTTTTTCTTTAATCACATCACTTGTTACCTACAAATAATATGTTGTCCCAATAAACTTGAACATATCATTTTCCCTAAATCAAATTTATAGCCTGTTAACAAGATGATGAAATAACAAAACCTTTTTCTCTCTGGCGAAACATGGCTCCCATCAAGACCCCTAACTTCTTCTGATCTACTACTTTCCATATGTAATGTACTTGCTAAGGCCTTGTTATCGTGAGTGTTATCACATCGTGATGATCTCCCATTATGAAGTTTCTTACAAGTTTGCTTGCTTTGGAACCATAGGGATTGGTTTGATGTTTTAGGGTTCGTTTATTGTGTTTTGTTAGATCTGCTTTTTAGTTCTCTTTTATTCATTGGCGTTCTTCTTTCAATCCCTAATTCGATTTAGGGTTTCTTTTCCTAGGGTTTTGTTTTCTGTTTCTTGGGTTTCAGTTTGATTATTCATTATGGGGGATGGCAATTGGAAGTTTTATAGATCTTAGGAGGATCAAACCCAAACAATCTCTCAATCAATTTTCATGACTAACTTCCCTGATCATGTTATGGCTCGCGATCTTTGGAAGGTGTGTAATGATTATGGAGTCGTTGTTGGATGCTTTCATTCTTTATAAGAAATCAAAAGCAAGTAAGTGATTTGCTTTCGTCCGGTTTATTAAGGTTGATAATACAAATCGTCTTGTCGCGAACTTGTGCACCATTTGAATTGGGCGCTTCCATCTTCATGTAAATGTTGCTTGTTTTCATAGAGAACGTAAACCATCTGCTCCTTCTCACCCCTCTAATGCTAATGAGAGGAATTCACCAGTTTTCTATGTCTTTATTCTTAAATCGGGCAAAAGGAATAATGTCATGTCTGATCAGGTTCTTCCATCTTTGATTCTTGACGACTCGTATATTTCAGATAGAGATTTTAGCTTGTATCTTATGGGTAAATAAAAGATATCACAACCATGCCTAATCTATATGTTATTCTAGAAAAGGAGGATTTTCAGAACTCGACACTCACTTATTTGTAAGGCTTATGGGTCCTTATTGAAACGGTCTCTATCTATGCCAAGGAGAAACTTTTGGATCATACAGGTGTGGGGTCGTGGTTCTCCTCTCTAAAACGAGATTGTAACTCTTTTGTTAGTGATGAGAGAATCGTTTGGATTTCTCTTGAAGGCTTGCCTCTAAACGTGTGGACCCGTAATACATTTGCTAAAGTGGCATCTAAATGGGGTGACCTTGTTGAATGGGAGGATTTAGCTGAAAAATCTTTATTTTGTAAGCTTTTGTGTGTGAAAACTAACCTCAACGAGATCATTGCTGAACGTTTTAAAGTCATTATGAAAGGTTCAGTGTATTGGGTTCATGCAATGGAAATGGAAGCCTAGGATCCATTTATTTGTAATGATTCTTATGAAAGTAAGTCATCTGATGATGAAGAAGATGTTGAAGACGACGGTCACAGTCTGGAGATAAAGTCATAGCAGATAATGATGTTGAGATGGTCTCTGAATCAAATTGTATGCACAATAACGACTTACTTTATGATAATAACCACAACAATATAATGCGTAATAAGGACAAAGTTCTATCTGAGGACCCTTTTAATTTATATGATATCCTGAACAAGAGAAATGATAGTGGCGACGACTTGAAATATCCACCTGGTTTTATACCAAGTATGATTAACGTGGAGGAGGTGAACAAAAAGGTGAAAGGGGATACAAGTAATAATGTAAATGAGCATGTTAATTCCACTTCAAAGAAGCTTGAAGAGTCTGTTCCCAAAGGAAAACTTTCATCGAATAATAGTGTTTGTTCGAAGAGTGTTCACATAGGCAATTCAATCTTGCAATTGATGAACGAGCTAGTTAAGGTATGACAAACTATGTGCTACAATATGGAAGGGTGTATGCGGAACATTGAAGTCATTATCGGCTCACAAGGAGAATGCAACGTTGTCAAATGAATTTTTTATCCTTAAACATTTAAGGACTTGGTCATAAGGACAAAATAGGGTGGTAAAGGAGTTGTATATGAAACATCATGTTAATTTTGTATCTCTTTAGGAAACTAAAATAGAAAGCATGGAGTTGGTTACTATTAAGATGTTGTGGGGGTAATTCTTCTTTTGATTGTGCTCTTAGTTCTTATTTAGGCAACTCAGGGGGTATTTATATGTTTGGGAGCCTACTTTGTTTGTAAAAGATAACGTTACCTCGTTTGATAATTTCTTGGCTGTCATGGGTACTTGGGTTTCTTCGTCTTCCAAACTCTTTATCATTTCTGTTTATGCTCGCCAAGATCTAACAGAAAAGAGGGTGTTATGGGATTACATCCTTTATCTAATAGACCCGATGGGATAGAGATTGTATGATTATGAGGGGTTTTAATGAAGTTAGAACGAAACAAGAAAGATATGGTTCGGTTTTTAACGTGCAAGGTGCTAACGCCTTTAATAGTTTATTTCCTTAGCAAGTCTGATGAGGTGTCATTTTATGTACTATTTCAGGGTCATTTAACCCCCTAAATCATGCAAATATGCCCA
This sequence comes from Tanacetum coccineum, assembly GCA_026074375.1. NCBI lineage: Eukaryota > Viridiplantae > Streptophyta > Magnoliopsida > Asterales > Asteraceae > Tanacetum > Tanacetum coccineum. The sequence goes on along the minus strand of BQNB010188367.1, from coordinate 1,549 downwards.
GATTATGTGCTTAATCTTTTCTTTTCAAGTTTTTAGCACTTGGATGGCTTTTGGAGGAAATACATGTAATTTGGGCTCATTTGGAGAAGAAACGGACAAGATTATGGACCTACATCATATCTCATGATGACATTTGCAAATCGTGGCTGGAGACAGCGTCGACAAGCAATATGCAACGCGTGTGATCAATTAGTGACGGCCCGTCTCAAGATTTATGGCGACGGACCCCCCCCCCCATGAATCATTGTCACTTTCTTCTTCATGTGTTTCGTCCGTGCCAGGACGTGGCCGACTTAAAGAGGATCTAGAATCGTCTACGTGGCGACGGCGTCAGGAGCACAAAGTGACGCTGTTGCGTCAACAACTCTATAAATATAAATATGTTTTTAGGGTTTTAGTGTGTAACTTTGGGATAATTTTGTATAACCCTAGGGAGACGAACCCTAGTCATTTTAGGAGCTTTATAGGTCATTTTTAGGGCCTCAAAACCCTATCGTACTATCTTGAATCCATGTTTTAATCAAGTAAGGTTATTTATCTTTAATCATTTAATATGTCTATGTGTTGTTTGATTAATTTATCTTCCTACTTTAATTATAACATGCGAGGCTAAACTCTCCTTTGTGTTTATCTATGATTGCATGAAACTTATGTTGTAGATCCTTTTGATGTTGCTTCTTGTTGATGAATGTGCGCGTTAAGCCTTAGAAAACCAGCCTTTGTCTGTATCGCTGTTGATATGTTTAGGGAAACGCGAATAGCGTAGAAAAGGATACCATCGTTAACAATCTTCATACTACCTTACCCACTATATGGTTGATCCCTCTTAAGTTATTTCACATGTATTTAATATGCTTTTAGGGGCCTTGTAATAGTCTTCATACTACCTTACTTGTGTGTTGCCTTAACGGAATATTAAATAGACGGTGGATTCGTGTAATTCGTTCATGACCTAGGAAATACTTTCACAGATCATCACAAGTGTGACAAAGCAACAAATCTAGGAGAAGCAATCTAAGAAGTAGTGCATGATTAGGTAAATACACTTGCTTATCATAAAAGTTATCACAAGTAGATTAGATATTAATTAGTTTAGTTATTATTTAAACAAACCAACCTCCCAAACCATAGATTTACCTGCTTTCATAAAATATATAAAACAAAAAAATAATCTTCTCTCAACCCTAAGAATTCTGTTAGACCGTGATCAAGCCTTTCCAACCTATTCCCCTAAAGAATGATAACAACCCCCGAGTCTTGCTTATACTACACAACAATGACTAGGTACACTGCCTAGGAGATTGTAAAACTTCTTGTAGAAGTCCCTTACGACCTCTGCATCAAGTTTTTGGAACCGCTGCGTGGGGAATAGTTAGGTTTCACTAATAGTTTAACTTAGTTCTACTCGCTTGAGTCCTTTCAAGTGAGAATTTAATTCCGTATATTAGCTTTCTTGTAGTCTATCTTTTTTTTTGTTATTTGTTTCGTAATCGATTTTCATCAACCACTATGAGAGACGCGAATCCTATCCGTACTCTTGGAGATTACT
>BQNB010188366.1:0-11957 GCA_026074375.1 Tanacetum coccineum | reverse complement strand
TATTAATCTGTTAAAGTGATTACAGATTACTAACTATGAGATATGATTGTATGAGATGAGATATGTGTGTTATCAATGTGTATTATCTCTCTAATGCCATAGGGTTCCTTTTATAAACCAAGGATAAACCCTAACAGGCTTACAAAACGCGTAAAAGATAATACATATCTTTTCCTACAATATCTCATACATATCTCTTAAACGGTACTAACTATTTTATACTAACGGTACTAACTATCTGAGCAGTACTTAACACTTTGTACTGTCAGTACTAACTATAACTATCGGTACTAAGTATATACCTAACGGTACTAAGTCAGGAATGTATAATTCTCAACATTAAGTTTTGAATTCTGTTTTATCATATCCTAAGTCTGCTAGTTCTATAGTTTAGTAAAATTGCTTCTTTGTTGATTTTAATGTTAGAGGTTTTAGTTGACCCTTAGGTGAAATGAGTGAGGAATGACAAACAAATTCACCCACCATTGTGATTTAAACTTCAGCTTGAAAACCCAAGGATGAAAAACATAGTTTTCTTAAGAAAAACTTTAACTTTCCTTTATCTTGCTTTAATCCTTGTAAAGGCTTAACCAAGCCTTTAAACCTTCTTAGTATAGCTTAAGTATGAAAAATATAATCTAAACCCTTGTTTAGATTTTTAAACCAAACTTGCAAGAATCTTGAGATCCTAAACCTAAATCTTTCACTTTCTTGATAATTACTTGAAAATGGATAACCAAGGCTTGAAAACACCTTAGTATATCTTAAGAATGATGTGTATAGATGTGTATGGGTTGCATAAAATTTTGTATGGGTTTGTGTGTGGGCTTGATATGAGCCGTGAGCTAGAGAGGGCAAAAAGGGGGAGAAAATAATTTTTCACACTTAAGATATGAGCATGTATGTGTTTAGTTTACTAGCTAATGCCTTTTATACTACTAATACTAGTCAAAGTCATCAAAGAATGGTCAAAGGAGGGGGGACAAGTCAAGGGAACATCATGAGGGAATTAAGGGTTCATGTTTAAGTGTCTTTGGTCAAAGGAACATGAGCTAGATTAGGCTTTAATGGCTTGTTTGAATGTTGACCATGGAATTAAGAAAGATGACCAATTTCTTGCTCTTTAAGTGTTGGTGATGTTGTGCCGTGTTCAATGAGGGGGGGACATGGGTTTATAAAACTTTGAGTATTGTATAAAAATCTAGGCACTTGTTGAAGCGTAGAAATATTTTTGTGGTTCCGGGTATGCCTAAACGCACTTTATCGCGAAATATACATAATTTATGAAGTCAATAAAAATAAAATATGAAGGTTAAATAATATTCCTGCAAAAATATCATATTGATTGCTTGACGAAAAAATTAAATTCGTTTGGTTTTCGTTTGCTATAAATGCTAATTTTTGAATCACGCGATTTAACCTTAACTATTAAAATTAAAAGTAAACGCGTACGAGAAAAAAAAAATTAGTGAAATATATGAAGTTGTAAATGACCTGAAAATATGAAATGTTACATTCACCTCCCGTTAGAAGAGCCTTGTCCTCAAGGCTCAGGTTGCAACACCTGAAGGAGGGACGGTTTCAGAGAAAAGATTCGGATATCTCTTCCGGAACTGATCTTCACGTTCCCAGGTATACTCAGCTCCTTGCCGAGAGTTCCAACGAACTTTGACTAATGGGATTCTTCTCCGCTTTAGCTTTTTCACATCTCGATCCACAATCTCAATAGGCTCCTCGACAAATCGCAAATTTTCATCAATCTCGATCTCTTCCAAAGGTACTTGAACATCTGGCTCAGCCAAGCACTTCTTGAGGTTTGACACATGAAACGTGTCGTGGACACAGCTCAGCTCTTGGGGTAACTTCAGTCGATAAACTACCGGTCCAACACACTCTACTATTTCAAATGGTCCCACATATCGTGGTGCCAGCTTTCCTTTCTTACCAAATCGTACCACTCCCTTCCATGGAGATACCTTAAGTAACACTCGGTCTCCAACCTTGAATTCAAGAGGCTTACGCCTCTTATCAGCATAGGTTTTCTGGTGACTCCTTGCTGTTTTCAACCTTTCCTTAATCTGAATAATCTTTTATGTCGTTTTTTTGCACAATTTCTGGTTGCTGAAGAAATCCTGAGGGTCTCTGATGTTTGGCTTAAATTTTTAGAGCACGTAAGACACCTGCTAACGTACTCAGCAACTTCTCTCTTCATACCAGGCCACCAATACAAGTCTCTCAGATCATAGTACATCTTATCCGCACCCGGATGTATTGAATATCTAGAAGTATGAGCTTCATCCATGATCAATTTCCTTACACCACCAACTGATGGAATCCAGATACGATCGAAGAAGTAAATTCCACCATCATCTCGTCTCTCAAAGTGTGTTTCTAATCCTCTTAACCATTCAGCTGGGGCTTTGAGATCCTTGGAAGCTTCGCCCTGTGCTTCCAAAATCTTAGTCTTAAGTCCAGAATGAATAGTAATACTCATAGCACGTACTCGCCTTGGCTTGAGCCTTTCTTTTCTACTCAAGGCATCTGCCACCACATTTGCCTTGCCCGGGTGGTATTTGATCTCACACTCGTAGTCACTGAGTAGCTCGATCCACCGCCTTTGGCGCATATTTAAATCTTTCTGGTCAAATATGTACTGGAGACTCTTGTGGTCAGTGTAGATAACACTTTTCGTCCCATAAAGATAATGCCTCCAGATTTTAAGGGCGAACAACACCGTACCCAATTCTAGGTCGTGGGTGGTATAATTTTTCTCATGCGTCTTCAACTGTCTTGACGCATACGCTATCACTTTGCCCCGTTGCATCAGCACACACCCAAAACCTTGTTTAGATGCATCACAATAGACCACAAAGTCGTCTGGTCCATCGGGGAGTGCTAACACTGGAGCATTGCATAGCTTCTCCTTCAGAATGCGGAAAGCTTCATCTCGCTTATCGCCCCACACATATGTATTATTCTTTTGAGTCAACAGAGTGAAGGGTTGGCGACCTTGGAGAAATTCTCAATAACTCTTCGGTAGTAACCCGCCAATCCTAAAAATGAATAGATCTCTGTCGGCGATTCAAGGGTCTTCCAGTTCTTGATTGACTCGGCTTAGTTAAAGCGACGTCCTAAGTCAAAAATGACGGGGAAAGGGTTTAAGGATAACAAAAGGGAAGGAAGAAAGATGTTTGATTTATGATGATAAGTATGGGACTTTTCCCAAGCATTTGATTTGAAAAGGGCTTCTTGCATGGTGATCCGTAGCTAAAGTACAAATATTTGATTTATGAAAACTCCCGCTCAAATGTAGATTTTTATTCCCAAGGAAGGGAAAGTTTTTAGAGGCGACGACTTCTGACATAACGTATTTTTTCCTGAATTATGCATAATTGAGGACCAAACGACGACATGTCCGTCCTCGTCAAAACTTATTGTCGTACACTATTTATGATTAAAAATAGGTCATTCATTTATTTGTTTGCCAAAATCGTACATTTCATGTTATAGACTCATCAGTTTACAAAATGTATTTAAAGTGTTTCGGAGAACGTAGTTGTTGTTTTTTTTTGTTTTTTTAAATATAGTATATAAGATGTCAAGAAGGTAATTCATAAGGTATTCGTAATATGATTGTGAATAGTTTATAAAATGTCAGTTTATTGGATGAGGGTATTATAGTTTGCCAATGATAGTAAAACGGTTTATAAAATGATAGTTTCACAAGAGATAGTAAGGTAGTTTGTTAATGACATCGACTTTGTTTATGAGAAGATAATAGAATTGTCTATGAGGTAGTATCAAAATGGTTTTTCGAAGGGATCACATGATAGTTCATAATGTAATAGTAAGGGGTTTATGTTGTGGTAACAAATTATGTATGAGTTGATAACGAAATAGTTTAACGAATTTGCTTTGTTGTGTGACAGTGATATGTTTCATAGAATCATAATGTTTTAGTAAGGGCTTGCATGAATAAATAGAAGGTCGAAATAAAATTAATGATTTTTTTTCACAACACCATAATTTGATAGCTAAAAGGGTTCAAAAGACTACATGGTTTCTTATACTACATCCTTCAAAATATAATGAAATATAAAAATATGTCATAATTATTAGATCTACTGTCATAATTACCAAAGATACATCTAAAGTGTTGTCCTAAGTTTCTAGCACAATGTTTTTACATAAACTCCTAATAGGCTGCGGTGGTTTTTAACAGTAGAGAAACCACAAATTTCCACCGGCAGAACAGGTCACTAACTGGCACTAGCATTTAGTGTACTCTATACAAAAGATCCTAAGATCATCATGGTAAACAGGAAAAGAAATATAAACTACTGGGGTCCGTAGGCTTCCGCGTAAGTTTCTCTCCAGAACTTCAAGAGCTTCTCCACCAAACAGTGTATGCTAACCAGTGCCCTCACTTTCTCCATATCAACATCTAGTCAGAAACTACTGCTGGTTCTGCAACCAGACTCCATGCAATGAGGTCTGCAGGGTCTGTACCTGCCCCTCCAAAGTAGTCACTCGAGGATGGATCTCCCCTATAGTAATCCTATCAGTCACCTCAGCATCGCTCACTATCACCATCTTCTTCACTAGCTCTCCGTGCCTATACTCCAAATTGCTCATCCTATAACATAAGTCATCAATCACCTGAGGTTGCGTAGCAACTCCAGATGTCATAGTAGTAAGAGGGTGTCCCACGGTAGCCGTCAGATGGAACCTACAACCTCGTAGTGCAAAGGAACATCACAGTATCTCTCGGGGCGTCACCTACATGGGCCATCAACCACTCCTCAATCTCCTCATCTCCAACATCCTGATCATCATCCATGAACTCATTCAACTCCTCCTCGTCGTCAAACCCTGGATTATCTATCGGCTCATTCATCTCACCTCTTAGTGGCACGTCCTACTCAATCCACCCATTTTGGTTGTCGGGTGCCTCGGCAAGTCCTGGCACAAGCTCAGCAACGAAGAAATCAAACTCATGATCCAGCAACAATGGTATGTCCATGACACTACAGAGAAATAAAATTACTTATATTAGTAACGTCGTATATATAGCTTAAACATATACGAAATTAAACTCATCATATATCAGGAATGATTTTATTATATAGCACAATGCTTATAAAAATTAATCTTCTCGCGAGTAGCGAGTATTGAAATATATATATGGCAGTACCCCATAGGACGGATGCCGTATATATATATACATATGCATAATTATTATTATACCAAGTTTTACCCACTTGTTAAACACATAATATGCAATTAAAGATACCACATAAAGCATATAAGGGATCGGGAAGGATGCGTGCGCGGATATCGGACCGGCGATGAAGGATTCTGTATCTTGAAAATGAAAGAAAAGTAAATCTTTTAATTTTTTTTGGTTATAGACTAGGTTTTGAAAATGACCCAGTTCCCTATAACATTGGCTCTTGATACCAATCTGTAACACCCCCAAAATCTGGTAGCAGCGAAATGGTAACAATGGGGTGCTACGTTTTAGTACAACAAACAAGATATAGGAAACGACCTCAAAGAGACGTTTTTAAATAAGTAACCTTCGATGCATTATAAAATATCAGAGTTTTCACATTAGGTCCCACATACTTGGTAAACTTCATAAGACTTCAACATGACATTAGTAACAATAAGTTTTTACTGTTCAAACAAGATGACTTAAGTTTTTAAAAGTTATGAGTGCATCAAATTTTTAATAAATCACGAAATCACATCTCATGATATCACCGCACTCTCCTCCAGAAATCCACCATAGAACGGGAAATTAAACATGCTAAAAAGTCAACGACAAAGGTTTAGAGTGAATTCATATGTTTATCATTAAAAGGGTGGACCACAAGATTTTAAAAGTAAATAGTAGACTATGAACATATTCAGAGTGCCAAAAATAATATTATTGCACTAGACCTCATGACATCGAAGCCGTATTCGTAATTCATAAAGGAATTTGCACCCGAGTTCGTAAATTAATAAGGGATTGCACAGCAGTAATCGTAATTATAAGGATTTGCCCCAGAGTTCTTAATTATAAGGGATTTTGGCACCAAGTTCCGAAAATATAAGGAATTTGCACCCGTATCACGCGGCTCTAGGCAATAGTAATTCACCTATAATCCTGGGTACATACAATTTTAAAACACTTTTCCAAAGTAAATACAAGCATGTAATTTCACTCCCGTAGATTTTTTGTAAAACAAGTTAGAATAGAAAAGAGTCTCGAACTTCACCTTAGAAGTGAAGGGATGAAATAAGTCGAGTGAATGACAGAAAACGTGTCACGAAAATATCCGAAAGCAACCTAAGTAAATATGGGTCGTATGAGTACTAAGTACGTTTGAGTAACTACTCACCATAAATAATTCTAAATATAGCTACATCACCAACATAAATGTTTTATGAAATCATATTTAAATCGCGGTTGTTAAACAAATACCACGTGTTCGTACCTCATATAATCGAATAAATAATTTAATTGTCTTTGTAAAATAATATTTATAAAGTTTAAGACATGTATAAATATATAAAATGATTCTAAAATGTTTCGCAAAGATTTATTTTAAAAACGAACCAAACTATTCATGTCAGGAAAAGTGTTTAGTTTACAAACTATACATCCGAAAATTATGAAAATTGGCAGGTTTATATAAAATGTCATTCCGAACAACTTTGTATTATAAACACTTCGGCTCAATCAGACGCCCGAAGGTCACAAAAAGATTTCAGTAGCTCTGAAGCATATTTAACGTTTTTTCCTCAGCTTTTATAAATAATGTTCGATAACTTTGAAACGTCGTATCTTACTCGTTTTAGCTCCCGTTTATAGTGATTCCTTTCGAGCACTGAATCCTCGTAATTAAAAGGTTCTACTTAATTATGAGTTTTCAAAAAAAATGTCCGAAACAGTAACTTTTATAAATTATTTTATAAAAGTATTAATTATCGTAAACTTGTAATCGTCGTTATCTCCTTCTTTTATAATATCGGATTTTTATTTCGAGTTTCTTACCTTTTTGGAATTTCCATGAGACTATTATTTTATAAAATATAAAATGACTGATTAAATTTCGGACCCGAAACAGTCCCTTTTTAATAATTATATATACTTATTTATATAACTTGTTTTATTTATTTTTCAACTAAATAAAATACCACAAGTCCTTTAATATCACTATTTACATATCATAAGTCTTATATATTATAGAGTCCATTCGATTTAATAGTTTGGTTAGTTAAGAGTGTGTATAGGTATAACTTCCATATTTTATCACAAGTGTCCAAGATAACAAGTCCTTCTGAATGTGTGTAAACACATATCCTTTTTATATCAAAAATGTCCCATAAAAGACAAAATTATGCTTAAAATGCTTGTATATTGCTTGTTTTGTCTTTGTGATTGTGTAGGTACGGATATTGAAAAAATCACATGAAAACGGTCAAATCCGGACAAACACGGACACGGGAGCGAAATTTAGTGTGCAAAAGCCGGAAGAATGCTATCATGGTCAACAGTGGTCAAACACAAAAAGACAAAACCCAAAAATACCAAATCAGTCCCTCAAAGAAAACCAAATTGCAAAAATAGTCCCTAAACCCTAACAGTGTTAACTCTTTACCCGTATAACTCTAAAAAACCCAAAACCATATCCTGTTAACTAACCCGAGCCCAATGCACCCATGGCCTAATTCCTTTGTATAAGGGGGGGGGGGGGGGGGGTGGGTGTGGGTGGGGGGGGGGGGGGGGTGGTTTTGGGGGGGGGGGGTTTGGGGGGGGGGGTGGTGGGTGTTTATGGTTATGTTATGTTAATTATGGAAAAGAGGGGTCAAGGTGTGTTTTGGGGGTGGTTTGATTTCTCTTTTGACCCGGGGTGCGGCTATGACTCATAAATTGGAAATTTGTAATTTGTTTATATTTTTTTTGTATTTTGTTTGGCGGTTGCCCACAGACAACAGTTAAAAACCCCGTCAAAGAGAAATCAAACACACCCTTTTATAAAAAGAAACACGAGGGGAATGTGGTTATTTACTGTTCACTGTCTTCTCCATTCACCCTGCATTAAAAAACAAAGGGCAAATCATAATTAGTGATGTGGCAGCATAATTCAAGTACCAAGCTATGTTTTGGCAAAAGAAAACGTCACATGATGCTCTCATTGGTGGAAACCCACATGACTCGACACGCGTACTTGTCAAGAAACACAAGGGGAATGGATAATTTGCACTATAATGAGTGCAAAAGAAGCACACGAGGCCTGACACACGGAATGCCACGCTGGCAATCTGTGTGCTCCTCAATCTAATCCAACAGTGTAAATCAAGGATCCAATGATTGTGAGATATAAGGGTAAGATCAACCTAAGAGGACGGCTATCGTCAAGGGGGAAAATGCCTTCTCTTACAGGCTATAAATAGCCCTCACAATCACACACACACTATCGTTTTTTGAAGCTTTTACATTTTTTAGTTAAATTGTAATTTTAGTTTTTTAAATCCTTAGCTTATGTAATTTTCTCTTTCAACTTAATGTAATCAGATTTTCAATTTATCTTGTAATCAGTTTTCAAGTGAATAAAATTTAGTGTTCATTTATACAATATGTCATAAGCTCTTATAATCCTCAAACTTTGTCAGTCACTATTCCAAAAGCTTCCTATAAGCTCATACAAGCTCTTTGAGTCTCTAAGCTCAAATTGAGCTCAAATAAATCATCTAATCTGTTTAAACAAATAAAATCAGCTAAATACTTTTGTGGATGGATTAAGCTTTTTTGGAAGGTAAACTAGAAAATGATGAGCTTCCAGGACCCCTACCAGCTTATCCAAGGATAAGCTGGAGCTTGTAGAGTAGCTCCATGAGCTTGTCTAGCCTTTGTTAAGCTAAGGCTTATTGTAAGTTACTATTTCTATTTCTGTCTTAATTTTCAGCTTATAATTTGCTTATTCTGCTTACCTGCTAGCTTATTTGTGCTTAAATCTATCTCATTGTGCTTATTAATCATGTTTGATCATCTGTTTTCAGCATTTGTAGTATAGATCGTAGTTTTTCATATTTTGTCTTATAAATCATTAAAAATCCAAAAATATTTAGCATAATGAGTAGTTGTTAGATTCTAGCTTATTTGATTGTTAGTATAAGCTCATAAGATCTATTTTTGGCTGTTTGTTATCTGGTATTGAACTTTTGTTCACTAAATCTCTATTTCATAAGCCTAAATGGATTTCAATGATTTTAAAGGAGTGTTTGGCACAACAATATTAACCACAAGTTAATATTATTGTTGGCCATTTGGTCTTTTGAAATTAGTACTAATCTCTTAAATAAGTTGTTAAAACAAGTTTTTTTTAAGCTAGATTAGTTTCAAACAAGTTTTCATTAGAAGATTTAACATAAGTTTAATTCTGTCAAATGTTACTTGGATTATAAGCTTGAGTAGATTCTAGTAATTGTCTAAGCTTCCTTTGTTCTTAGTTTTTGTTTTTAAAAGTGTTAGAATGGTTTTCTTAGTCCTGCACTTTGTCTAATTAGATTATGTCAAAATTGTGCCAACTACATCAGCAGTTCTATAATAGCAAAAACAGCCAATTTCAAGTTTAATTTTCAATAGGTAAAAGTAATTTTTATGTTTTGATTTTTAGTGCACAACTAGTTTATAGGCTAATCTAGGAAGAATAGGGCTTATTATAGCTTAATCAGCTTATTTTCTTATCTGTTTTTAAGCTTTTATTTAGTCCTTTGTTTTTTTCAATAAATTCTAAAAAACCAAAAATATTTTACTCTATCTGCATTAGCCTTTTCATATAGCTTTTTCAATAAGGAATTGATTTTCAAACCTTATTCCAAAAGTTGTTTTTGAAAGCTTATTAGTTGTAGAGTAAGCTTTCATAAGCCATTTCCCCACAAGGATCCAAGAGCTTATCTAAAAATAAGCTCAAAGGTCCTTGCAGGGACTGTTTGGCTCTAAATTTTGTTAAGTGCTTATTAGAATTTTTATAGCTTATTGCCTTAAATTTTTGTCTAAATTCTATATTAGCAAGTTAATTAGGTTAGAATTAAGTATTCCTTAGCTTGTTTAGTTCAGTTATAGCTTATTTTAGCTTTTCATTAAAAATCCAAAAATATTAAGTCAGTAGCCTATAGCTTTTTCATAGTGCTTTTTCTTTGCTTATCTGTTTTTCAAAATGAATTTTGTTTGCAATTCTAAGTAGCTTACTAGCTGTGCTTTAAGTAGGTAATAAACTTCTTGGCCTAAGGATCCACTTATAAGCTTAATTTTAAGCTCAAAGTCTGCCTAGGGACTGTTTGGTTATTAGTTTTAATAAAAGAGCTTATTTAGTCTTCTAGTTTATTGCTTGCTTATTTTTAGTTCTGTTTAGCTCATTAGCTTAGGTTTAGCATATTATAGCTTATTCAGTCTTAACTTTAGCTTATTTAGTCTTCTAGCTTATATAGTTTAAGAAAAACTCCAAAAAAGAAAGTTAAATAGTAACTGTCTAGTTTTAAGTTGTTTAACAACTTATTTAGGGTTTTTCATAAAAAGTTTCTTTTATTAAAAGTGCTTATTTTTAGCTTATTTACAACTTTGCTTTTATAAGTTTTCCAAAAAAAATAAAAAAAGGCGAAGGTGGAAATCGGGGGTGAGCAAGACTCAAACCCCCGACCTCAACACCCTCTATCCTTTTATAGCAACACACCACACACCTCACTACCAACGCGCCCAGGGGACTTTTTCATTATACATTTGCAAAATTAATTATTAGTATACGTTTTCCCTTTTTAAGCTAATAAGCTGTTATAGCTTTTTACACAACTTATTCGATAAGCTGTGTAATCAAGCTTATTTTTCCTAGGTTCTACTTAGTTTAAGCTATTTTCTATATTTTTTATAGAATTTTTATAAATAGGTTAGTATTTTTAAACATTTATTTTTATTAAAAACTTTAAAAATTCATAAAAAAATAGAAAAATAATCAAAAAAATATAAATCTTTTTTAGAAAATTTTCTTTTATCATAAAGTTTCTAGGAAAATTAGATTTATTCCCGTAAGGTTAAAATTGCAAAATTTCGATTTTTAAAGAACTAGATTCGTTCCCGTTCACGTTTTTCGTGATTTTAAGCTCATTTCAATTCCGTTTTTGTTCTAGTTTTTTTTAAAGTTACTTTTTAGTCAATTAGAGTCTATTTAAAAAGAAAAATTCATTTTAGGTTTAAATTTGGAAATTTAGGGTTTTTAACTGCCATTTAGGGTTCCCGTTTTGCGTTTTTAGTTAAAGTTTGATTTCCCGTTATTTGTTTTCTAGCTTAATTGTTATTGTTTGCTTATTTTAATTTGTAGAAATAGACAATCAAATCAATCTTTGTTTTCAATTCAAATCATTGTCCGAACAACAAACGTGGTCTCAATTTCACAAATCGTTGGGGAATAACGACCCGGGAATCATACTTCTCGGTTAATATACGTATTATATTATATATATATATTTGTGAAGATTTTCCTTTCTACCTTTGTCCTCAAGGTTAGTTTGGTAATTTTCTATCATATTATATTTTATTATTACGTGTGTTGGTTTATTACGAATCAACCCAGAAAAGCAAACGCACCCTATGTGCCAATAAAAATAGAAACAAATGCACCCTTGCTAGTGGTTTATAACCGAACTAAAACAAACACCCTTTATGGGTTGTTTAAAATAACAAACGCACCCTCTAGTGCAATAATCAAAACCAAATGCACCCTTTGGTGGTGCGTGGTTGTGATGGTGATGATGTCGTGGTGAAGAGGGTGGTGTTATGATGATGATGATGACGTGATGATGATGGTGGCGTTGGCTGTGGTGATGATGGTGTTGTGGTGTCGGCGGTGATGTGGGCTGTCGTGGGGTAGCAGCTGGAGGGGGGCGGGGGGGGGGGGGGGGGGGGGGTG
>BQNB010188361.1:0-11958 GCA_026074375.1 Tanacetum coccineum | reverse complement strand
GATGTATAGCAAGTGAGCGAAACATCTTCGACCTTAACATCCTTAATTTTCTTGAACTCTTCTTTGATAAACTTTGTCATTCTTACTGAAAAATACCCAGAAAATTATCAGTAGAACCAGTGGGAGAAAGGTATTAAAAAATTTAGGTTTTAAGTTCGAGAATGGAAAAGAACTTTATCAGATGATCGATACACCATATTCAATGGACGTGGATACGCCATATTAATTAATTTGAATGAATACGTTGTATTGGACAGAAAGTTAGATACGACGTATCCAATGGAAGTGGATACGCCGTATTTAGTTATCGACCAGAATAGTGTATTAAGACAAACAATTAAATACGCAAACAATTAAACACACATATATACAAGCAAACAATTAAACTAACAAATATACAAAAATATACATAATATATAAGAATGTACACTAATCTAATTTACACTACTCCTAAGGGTTAGATCTAATCTAATGACCAAAACATAAAATAAAAATCAAGATTAATTTTCACTCCCCGGCAACGGCGCCAAAAACTTGATGTGGTCGTTGTGTGGTGTAAATTTATGATGTTTCAAGTTTTAAATTTATATTTTGCCGACTTAACCAAAAACGCCACTTTAACGGGCAGTGTACCTGGTCGGTGGTAGATTCGTGGTAAGTAGGGTGTCGAACACTTGAAGCGAGGTTAAATCTCTCAATTTATTTATATTTTGGTTATCTAATCTATGTTAAATCTAATCTAAGTCAAACCTATGCTAAACCTATGTTAGTTCTAATCCTAATTCTAACAAGTAAAAGGGGGGTTTCAGCCTGAGAGACTGGCACAGGTTGGTCGGTGACTACAATCAATTCAAGACACTTTAACCCACGCAAGCTAATTAACAGAAGATAAAAGAGCGGTCGAGCCTTATATAAGAAAACTGTATTAACCATTATTAATCCGATTAGAACGTTGGTTTGTTTATTTAGTGCAATGATTTCTTCTCTCGAGGTGGCATATCATTCTTAAGACTTAGGCGGGACTTCTTCCTAAGACCTAGACACATTAATTCTATCACAATTAAAGCATCCACATAAAGCATCCTTATTTGCTGATTATAATCTATCTTAGGGATTAAAGCAATGGTGATCTTGTTAAACCCTAGCTCATAGAGACTTTACCCACTTACTGCTTAATGGCAATTTATACACTAGTAGTCCACTTGTCCAACTATCCAATGGAATCAGTACGTTATTTGTTGAATTATCTAGGTTCACCTTCTAGTCAACACGTTCAAAAACCATTGGCATTATCCAATTAACTAGTTAAACCCGAAGCATATCCTAGACACATATTTAGAAGGACAATACTTATGATCCTATGATTCTAGATGTATAAATCACTATATGGAGAGATATCCTAGACTCTAGATTACTTGGTCCGTATCACTTGATCCAGTTGAATGATAGGTCGCATACGAAAGCACGTAAACAAGTATAAATTGATAAACATAAACAAGCATACAACGATAAATCAAGAAATCAAGATAAACAAATACCAAACATTCAAATCTTCATAATAATGGCTAATACCCACGACAAGAAACGGAAGAGACAAGTGATCAAATACAAGAGAGAGATTTGAAGCCAATTTCAAAAGCCTGGTCAAGAAAAGACAAGAAAGTAGAAGAAAAGGACAAGAGTTTGAAGGAAAAAGACCATTTTGCCCTTACAATGGAAGATAAAAAGACTAAAATACCCTTGGGCCATTTTTCTACACTATTCATATAACAAAAGCCCAAAATAAAGCCCATGTCCTGTTTTGAAAACCACAAGGGCTAGAATTGTCAAAACCAAAAGTTGTTTTAACACTACATTTGGAAAAGAGAAACGCAAGGACTACTTTTGCAATTATTACAAAGTTTCAAAACAAAAGCGGGTTTAACTTTCCCCTAACCGTTTTGTACCTGATTTTCCCGCCAAATCTCGAAAAAACCCAAACTTCCTAAATTCCTTTTCCCGTCCTTACCTACTCAAATCCTCCAATCAGAATTCAACTCCACGTCATTTTGCACACTTGGCAAGCAGTGATTGGCTCAGACACGTCACTCATCACATCCAACAGTCAAGATCGTTCCTTCATTATCCTCAAGCATTCCTCAACTTCTATAAATAGGCAAATTAGGTTCTCATTTTAGAGAGTTAGTGAATAGTGTTAATTTTCAGTTGTAATTTTCTTTTTAGAACTTTTGTAATCGTTATTTTTTTTAATATCAACTTTAATTCTGAGTTTTAAGCTCTCAATATTCATCATACTGTTCTTAAAGCTTTTAAGCTTCTATTAACGCTTACAAGCTTTTATAAGCTTTCCCATTTATTTTACTAAAAAGTCAAAGCTTTTAAAAAAAAGTCAAAGGAAAGTCAAACAAGCTTCAATAAGCTTGTTTAACTTTTCAAACTTTCAATTCTGTCCTAAAGAGTTCTTTTTACATAAGTTTGACTCAATTCAACTTTCAAAAGCTAAATTGAGCTTTTAATTCATCAATATTTTCATAATACGCTGTCCCATAAGCTCATATAAGCTGTTGATTGTGAGTAATAAGCCAGAAAATGTGATGGGCTTGGGATTAAATAAGTCAATTTTTCCTACCACTGGACCTAGGGATTGATAGTTTAGAATTGAGGGCTACTAAAGACTATGGAACTCTTGTGATTTCTCCTTCTTAAAATTAGTCATTTGCTATCTACTGTTCCAAAAGCTTTTTAATTAGCTGATCTGTGATTTCATGTTCATAGTTTTATCAATCTACTTATTTACTCTAAATTTTCCTTAATTCTTTCTTTCAAGATTTTAGTCCAAGTTTTAAGGTAGACAGTTTACTAATTCATCAAATAGCTTAAATTGTTTGTAGCTTATTTCTATACTCTATTGCTTAGTTTTAGTGTTTTTCTGCTTATACAATTTGTTTAGCCTAGTTCTTAATCTGTCTTGGCTCATTCAAGATTAAAGTAGTCTAAATTTGAGTTTGGTCTAATTTTTTAAGATTTTGGCATTAGGCTTGATTTATATCTAAACACAGGTTAGCTCGAATTTAAAGTTTCATGTTTCACTTTTGATACTGAAAAAATTTAAGCTCTAGGATTGATTTTTAATATTTTTCATAAGCTACATCTTAGTTCAGCAAGATTTTCTAAGTGAATATTAGTTTTTAGATTTCAATACAAGTCACAGCTTAGTTTATAGTAGATTATAGCTTTTACCTTTTTAGTACAACTGTTACATCTCCTTTTAGGTTCTAAACTTAAGGTAAGATTGAGTCCCTTTAGATTTCCTGTTTCATATTGTTAGTTTATTAACTTGTTATATCAGTAGCAAGTAATAGCCTTAAGCCTCCATAGACTTTTTTTTCACTAGCATTATTAAGTCAACAAATGATTTCAAGTTCATAGTTTAAAGCCCTATCTTAGAACTATTAGTTCAAGCTGCAAATATATAGCCTCAGTTTTTTTTCAATTTGAAAATCATTTGATAGCTTACAACCGGCCTTAAAGTAGCTATTTCCATTTTATGCTTAAATCGTTAGACACTTATCCTGAACCTTCACTTTTAACAACTAATTTCTTCTTAATAATTGTTTACTTTACTTAAGTCTTTTAGAAATACTTAGTACACAAAACCAAGCTTCAAAAAACATCTTTTAGTTTAAACTTTCACATTTTTTTAGATTTTTTTTTTTTTTTTTTTTTTTTTTTTTTTTTTTTTTTTTTTTTTTTTTTTAGGAAAATATGCAGAAATAACCATGAATTAAAAAAAAAGCTAAATTTTCAAGCAAAGACATATGTTTCTGAACACAGTTTTAAAGCTAGTTTTTAGCTTATTCATTGATAAAAGTTCATAGTGCTTTAATTTAATTGTTGTTAATAAGCTTAGAACATCTTTGTAGTTTTCAGTTTTAGCTTATTCTTATTTTTTTAGATAAGCCAGAAAGGCTAAATCATAGTCTGTTTTTACTTTTCCAATATATAAGGTTAACCCGTTTTCACTAGAGTTTAAATTCCTTTTAGTTACCCGCCTATCCTTTACTTTCATACTTTACACTTTCTACCCTGTCTTTTTAGTATAGTAAAATAGTTTTTAATATTTTTAATTTTAGTTTAATAAAATCAGGGTTTATATTTTAATTGGCAAATTTAGGGTTCAATTGCTTTATAAAAATTGGCAATTTTTTGTTTTTCCATTTGATTTCTGCATATTTTTAGTTGTTAAAAACCATTTGTTCTTTATTTTTCCACTAAATTGTATTTCTAGAAATTAAAATAGAATTTAGATAATTTCTTTTTCTTACAAAATTCATAGAAAATAGAAAAATAGTTGGAAAAATAAATTCTTTTTGTGATAATTTTCTTTAATTGCTAGTATTTTTGAAAAATATAAATAAAATTTAGTTTTAATTTTTAGAAAAAGCTTATTTTTAGTTAATTCATTTTTCTTTAGAAATTCATAAAAAATACAAAAATAGTTAAAAAATTCTAATTCTTTTTCCTAAAATTTTCTTTTTAAATTTGTGATTTTTAGGTATAAAATTTGTTAAAAGTAGTGCTTTAGATTTTAAATTTCAGTTTTAGCTCACGTTTTTAATTTTCGTTTATTAAAATTTCGTGCTAGTTAATTTGTTTTTAGTTTCTTAATCGTTTCTATAGTTTTCAATTGTGCGATTATATTCTATGTAATTCAACATTCAAAATCCTTATTCATTCTTAACTCAATCCAATTATTCCAAATCTTAATCACAAAGAAAAAACTCGTTTGGATACGACCCCGAAAGAAAATACTCCCGGTTAAAAAATATACATATTGTGTTTTCATAATGAGATTTTATCCTTTAATTCTCTTGTTTAAGGATAATTTTGGGAAAAATTGTACGGATTATACTATATATATATATATATATATATATATATTATCGATATATATATATATAAAATTTAGCTTAGTGCCTCAAACGCATACCAGTATCACTAGATCCAGTTGAATCATAGGTCGCACAAGAAAGCACGTAAACAAGTATAAATTGATAAACATAAACAAGCATACAACGATAAATCAAGAAATCAAGATAAACAAATACCAAACATTCAAATCTTCATAATAATGGCTAATACCCAAAGGTATTAGCCTTCAAACGTCATAATATATACAAGAGCAATTATTTAGCCAAGGTAAACTAACCGAGTTAAAGAATGATACCAAAAACTGAACGATTACTAAAGTATATGGAATTACACATTGTCTCCTATGGAATTGATAACGTTGCTTGACCTCTTCTGCTCTTTTTCTCCTCTGAAAATTGACTTTTGTGGTTTAGGTATCGAGAATATGATTTAAGCATACTTATAACTAGTTTTTGAGTTTTCTATTTATAAGGTCTGGAAGTTGGTTCGATACGGCCTATCCAATGGGTTGGATACGGCGTATTGGAGTTTCTTGGAGTATGGACCACGTTTGATATCTTCCAGAATATTTAAATACTATATCTTGAATACGACGTATTGAGTCTCTCTGGATACGGCGTATTGAGCTTCATTCCTTTGTGGTATTTGGTGAGTGCAGGCACGGATACGCCGTATCTTCCTTGATGGATACAGCGTATTGGTCTTCAGAATAGTAATCTTCAAAATATCTTCATTTAAGCTCCAGAATGCGCGCCTTTTGCTAACTTTCACCAATTACTCCATAATTACTACAATTCTCAAATATAAACGATTAAGTAACAATTCTTTGCAATAACTATACAAAATGGGTTAATAACATGGGATAAATGATGCTATAAAATAGACGTTATTTGATGTCATCAAATATCCCCCCACTTGAATCCTACTTGTCCTCAAGTAGCCTTTAGAAGTTTATAAAAATGTATCCCTAAGGATATTTTCCGTTAAAGCATTTATTTGATCTATTACAAGTACACAACCAAACACCTCACGAAATAGGAAGATGAAAACACTCAAATCACTCAACTAATCTATGTGGTAACATGTAACTAATTCGCTCAATTGCTCGGTCGTGACGAGTATTCTATCATAAGCTTGGCAAGGATACACATCTCCACCACTAAAGCCAAGGAGTAACAAGTTTATAAAGGTAAATATGGGTTTTTGTATGGAAAGGCTTACGGTTGATCATTCTACAATCTTTCACCAGAAGTACCACTCCAACAAGGCAGTTGAAGCACACATACATGGCCGTAACGACCATCTAACATTCATAACATAAGTTTTGAGTCAGTTACCGAATTACAAAACTCAACAATGCATCTTAATGATTAACAAGGTTCACCAAGATCTTGTGAACTCTATCTAACCTCAAATATATTATATAAACATTTATACAATCAAGAATTTTATGTATCCTTAGCGGATCTAAAACACGTTAATTATCATAATAAGAGTTTAACATTAAAGCAACAGCCTCAGTAAAGATATACACTAGTGTCTTTAAAATTTCTTTAAAAGGTTATGTATTATTTGTATTTTTATCTCTTCCAATCAAAAACCTCTCCCACTTGCTTTATTGTGTAATTAGAGACCTCATCTTCTACAATTACTATAGCAAGTAGACTAACATAAGACAACGAGGAGGAGAAGTTGCGGGGGGGGGGGGGGGAGCGGGGGGGGGGGTGGGGTTGGTAGTGGAGATGACAGGTTGGCAGGGGGTTGTTTCAGTGAGAGACACAGTCGTGTGGGGATTGGTTTCCCACTAAAGGTCATGGGAGTTAGAGATTCTGTTGTCCTGAAAGTGTTAACACATTTCATTATGAAGAATGATACAACTCAGGGGGGGGGGGGGGGGGGGGGCGACAGTTCCTGAGTTGATATCATTCCTTCATAAGAATGTACACAATTTCATAACTTCAATTTATAGACTTAATGTTAGCATCACATGCCATAATCAAGATGGAGTACTCATTAAACCTTCTAGTTGAAGTTTATATTGAGTATAAACAAGACATACTCAATTTCAAAACCTTGACACATTTTTGGAGTAAAATATTCAAGTTGATCAAAATCAAAAAATTCTAAGAATTGTGATTCAACACTCTAGACATACCAAAATCGTGGGTATTCTAAAGTAAATTGATTGTGACAGTTTTTTTTTTACCACAATCTTTTTAAATAACTTAATACCTTTAGGTTACATACTTATCAATTTATGCAACCCAAATTGGAATATATAGTTTTTTAAAAAACCTATTTGCATGCATTAATGTATATCAGATTTAACTAGTTATCAATAACTCTATGTTCATATCTTTACAAAAATATAACCTAGTAAACTTATAAATTATTTTGCCTTTAAACAATTCGAGTAAACTATTTGTTTATGTCATAATCAAAAGACATAACATACTTTATTTATGATCTGTCACTATTAAAGGACTTCATGTTTTTCATGTTTATTAATTTACAATAAAAATAAACATATTTAACTAAAGTAATTTTGAACGCCAACTCTTGGCTTCAATAGTAAGTTCAAGTTAAACAAGATTACTTCATTATTTAGGACATTCCAAGAGCACATAAATATTTTACTTTAAGTAGTCTTTAAATCGAGATTACTTCATTATTTTGGACACATAAACATTTTACTTGAAGTAGTCTTCATATCTTGACATATGTTCTAAATAGGGCAATATGTCATAGTAGAATATTAGTTTCTTACCTTACGGTCTAGAGAAACATTTAATCATATTGTTCTTGTCATGTGTTGTGCCTTGCACACAATAAAAATTTCTCCCACTTGTGCATGGCACAACATCATACATGTAGTTAAACAACATGACATTCGTTTGTTTATGTGGACAATATGATAGTGTCACAGATATTAGTGTTACAAGTAGATATAGAACCACATTGTTTAATAAGAAATAGTGCATGACTATCTTTAAAACCATAAGTGTCTATAGTTGGAAAATAATGTATTATCTCAAGACAGGCTAAAAATAATATGGGTTACTAACAAGACAATAAAGCTTGTAGCTCCTACTGAATTAGACAACATTACACGAATGTCTTGTTCAGAAATAAATCGCAATGCTCCCACTGAATTTGACAACATTGCAAGTGTTACATAACCAGTGAAAACAAACAGCAATCTTTTTATTTTCCTACTTCCTTTGAAATCCTGTTAGTAGCAATGTACTTAGGTTTCAAAAGCTCTACTATGTAGATGAGGGACTATCCATCAATGCTATTTATTAACTTGAAAATTGGGCATGCAATTTCCTCCTTAATTTGATTAAAGAAAATAACTAGATAAATTATGCTAGTTTGCCTTTACCAATTTTGCGGTAATATTGGTATTTCTTAATCAAAAACTCATAAAGTATCTTACATTAAGATTTTATCATTTGATAGATTTAAGAACATGTTCTCTAGTTATCCAAATGTCTTATATGTTACAAAGTATTCACCACCGAATAAGGGTGATGAAATCTATATGAAAATATAAGTTATGCAATCTACTTAACATTTAAGTTTTCTATGAGTTTGATTATATTAGGACAATTCCTACGTTCCTATGAGTCTCCTCGTTCCTTACAAGAAAATGAGTCTCGGTTTGACTTCTTCAATAAAGAAACAATCCCTTGTTTACGGTTTATCATTGCATTAATACAATTAATAGAATCATAAAATTCAATTTTCAGTATTTTCGATAATATTCCTTAGAGAAAATTAACTACTCATGTTTAAACTTTTTAAACAATTAATTTTCTAAAGGCTAGGATCCAACTTGACATACCACCATCACATCAGTTGATCTGCTAGCAATGGTGTATTCAAAAGATAATTGACGATCAATAATTGCCATCGGTGCAATTCCTAGAACCTTATGGGACTTACTTTATTACATTAATATGCTAGTAAGCATGTTTTATCCCATCTATGCCTTGAGCATAAAGTCTCACCAGTTTACCTCAATTAAGTCGTCCAATCAAGAACTGTGATTATGTAACACCAACGTCTCACAAAAAGTGTATAATCACCCTGGGTTTGCAATCTAACTACGTCTCACGTAACGTAAAAGGCAAATACAAGTGTTCTTACAAATTGGATGGCAATAACTTATTTAAAAGGGTATATATATATTTGACGTGGCAAATATGTACGAAGAAGCATGCATACATCTTCGTATCATAAATTTTAATAAAAACTTTACTCAATTAAGTTATTTATTACGGTATCACTTATTTTCTATACATCTTATGTATAAATAGTGTTACCTTTAAAAATTGGTGATTCAACGATGTTTTCAAATTTAAAGATTCTTATTTATCGCGGGAAAAGATTAAAGAATGATTAAAATTATTCAAACCCTAGACCATTCACTCTTCCTAAATAATTGCAAGATATCTGGGATTTATAGAGTATAATACCTCAAACCCTTAGTGATATGCCTTGCAAGTAAATATTACTTTTACAAATCACGTCATTGATAAATTTGAACTCATTAATTTAGAAAATACATTATAAACCTATTGAATTGCAAGTCTCGTCGTGGGAAACCCGAAGGCCATGATTATCAGATGTAAGCCGAACCCAAATTGACACATAAGACAACACAATTAATAGTTTATAATAAATCTTATTTCATAATTACTAGTCATGTTTATATTTTATTTTTCGAAAAAACCCTTTTGTTTTCTCACAAGTCAATACTTAAAACAAAACAATATAAACAACTAATACACATAACATTTATTTAATCACTTAACAATTAAGTCATGTAAATATAAATGATGATTATAATAATCTAATAATTAAAGTATGTATATATTCATATAAGGATCCTTCATCCAATGAATCCGGCCACATTTATCGACATAATCGATTGCGTAAGCCATATATAAATATATACCACATAGCACATAAAAGCTGATAGAAAGTTTCAGTCGACTTCAGTCCCCGACAGGACATAGCTAGGGCCTTCCCTAGCCTTAGCAGTAAACTACAAAGTTGTAGCTTACTAAGTCGTGGATCTACCATTAAAATTTCAATTTTTTTTTACATACGATGAATATTTTACGAATTTTTTAGTAACAGGATGTCAAACAATCCGAAAAAAAAACTCACCTTTTAATGTCTATGTTTATCAAATCATCAAAGTTGCATGAACAATCAATTTAACACTTAAATCAAGATCATATATCATATATCGATCCATGATAAACTTGCATGCATTTATCACATATATCAAATTAAAAATTAATTATCAATTAAAAATGATCAATTAACAATTTAAACTATCGAATTTAAACATATAAAATTATATACAACCTAGGGTTTCATCTAATTAATTTTATCCACAATAAAGATCTAATCTTTATAATTAAATATACCCAATGAGCTTATAAAATTAACCAAGAACCTTAATTTGTCTAATTTTATATCTTTCTAATCACAATTCTATACGATGGCTTGTGATGTCACTGTTGCGATTTACCATCTATTTAACTATTAAATAATCACGAGTACGCATCGAAAATAATAAATCACGTATGGAATATGTAATTAACAAAGGGATCAAGAAGCGTGTACCTTTTAGCAATTAACGAACACCTTTCTTGAATATACGCGTATGTATAAATCTTATACGCGAAAACCACTAAAGATCTAAAGTAAGATATCTCTACTTCAACACACACAATATATTCTTTAGCAAATAATTAAGTATGCTAGTACTAGTAGTGATAAAGCAAACCAAACGCCTTTAACTCTTGAATCGATCAACACGCGAAACCCTTATAGGTTGTTTGGTTTGATCGAACAACAAATAGAAACCCCTTGGGGTTTGTTTCGATCAGACGAGCACATAAGAGAGAGAAGGGAAAGCATTTTAGGGATTTTGTATTTTTACATTCTTTTACTAAAGATCCCTAAACCCTCCTTAAACAGGCAAAGTGGTTACACAACACTTAATGTTTGAAACCGTCTATTTAATAGGTCAAAGACATTACAAACATTTAATGTTGAAACCGCCTATTTAATAGGTCAAAGTGGTTACACAACACTTAATGTTGAAACCGATTATTTAATAGGTCAAAGACGTTACAAACATTTAATGTTGAAACGGCTCATTTCTCCATTATTGCATATAGACCCTTCTAGTTAACATTTAACGTCTATTATTTATTCCGTTATAATTATAAAATATTTTAACGCTCATGTAGGCTTACTGAATATATTACATTTAATATATTCACTATAATTGTTTTACGTATTAACGCGTGCGTCTCCATATGCTCGAATAAAATTCCTAAACATATATTATTTTATATGTACACATTCCAACATAAGTCGACGACTACACGGACTCTCAAGCAATGATCTAGGAGGTGATGATGTTGTAAAAGAGACACCTATGTAATCCATTGAAGTTGATCTGGATAGTCTTGTGCCCAGTGGAGCTACATGAGGTTTGTGCAATAAGAAAAAGATGCAAAAGTGTAGAGTTCATTCGAGACTTTCAAGAAATTCTCAGAAGACATGATCGGATATTTTTTAGTTTATAACTCATTCATGATTTTAATGTACATGATACAACATGTTTATTGTTAAAGTCGCTTAGTTTTGCATTGAAAATCTTGTTTGATCATGTAGGATATATATGTTTTCATGCAATTTTTGTGTTGGGGCTGTAACTAACTAACTATTGTAGCAGCTTCTGCTCATTTTGTTTATAGAACGGTATGTTTGTCAAAAATAGTTGTATCAGTGACCAGTAGCAGCAGTGAGTAGTAGCAGTGAGCCGTAGCTGTATTTTTTTTATAAAAAACGTTTAGCAACGTAGCTGTAGTTGTAATTATAATGTGTAAAACAGCTCCCTGGATGCTCAAAACTCATAAATGCTACCTCATAGAGCTCTGGAAAAGGAGCACTCCGAAAAAATAGACAATGCTACATGTTGCTTGCCAAATAAAC
>BQNB010188360.1:0-11958 GCA_026074375.1 Tanacetum coccineum | reverse complement strand
GAGAGATGAACGGGGTACTATTATCAAGAATAAAGCACGACTAGTGGCACAAGGGTACAAACAAGAGGAAGGTGTGGATTATGATGAAGTGTTTGCACCAGTTGCCAGAATTGAAGCAATCTGACTCTTTTTGGCATTTGCATCTTTCATGGGCTTTACTATCTATCAGATGGATGTCAAGAGTGCATTCTTATATGGCAACATCATAGAAGAGGTATATGTAAAACAGCTTCCAGGTTTTAAAGATCCTGCTCATCCAAACAAGGTCTACAGAGTTGTCAAGGCACTTTATGGTCTTCATCAAGCCCCACGAGCATGGTATGAAAGACTTTCCACTTTTCTTTTGAAACATGGCTATAGGAGAGGGGCTATTGATAAAACTCTGTTTATTAAGAAGGATAGAAGAGATATCATGTTGGTACAAGTATATGTAGATGATATTATCTTTAAGGAACAAATGTTTGAGATTAAAACTGTTTAAGGGATTGAGTGTTGGTTAACCACCACACAACAAATGGTAATCAATTCACCATATCTCACATATATAAGAATTGACTAGTCCAAATCAAACAGTTTTGGTAAAGACATCTCAAATCGGTTAATGTTTGACAATTTACCAAAAATTATATGGTGATCAATACACCATGGTATTACACTGAATTATTGGCTACTCCAAAGCAAACGGCTTTTGGTAAAGAGAACTCAAATCCGTTGATAGCTTTAATAGTTTGCTCAAAACTATATGGTCCTCAACTCACCAATGTTTTATTACTGAGAGTTGACTAGTCCTGAGCAAACGGCTACAGGTAAAGACTAATCAAATCCGTTTATGGTTGTAATGACTTACCAAAAGTCATATAGTACTCAACACACTATGATTCATGTTCTGAGTGTTGAAGTGATTTTCAGTTCATCATGGATTATTACCTTTTCTAGGTACCAAAGAACTGACTAGCCCAAGAGTGAATGGCTACTTGGTAAAGGCTCATCAAATCCATTCATGTTGCTGAAAAGACATGTTGCTGAGAAGAACAATCTGTTTGAGGCAAAAGACAAAGATTTTTGAAGAAATGTGTATGTTCAAGATAAGAGGTTTCATTTCAAGATGCTCAAACAGATTGTGTACAAGATACTGCTCAAAGGATGAAGCTTAAAAGATTGAAGGCAAGTACTGCTTAAATGACAAGACAGACTGATGCTTAACAAAGAAGACCAACTATCAAGAAACTTGAAGTCAAGCAAGTAGAATTCAAGTTAGGGGAGGATTGTTGGGAAATACAAGTCAAAAGGTCAAAGTACTGCTAAATGAAAGATCAAAGTACTGCTAAATAGAAAGTCAAAGTACTGCCAGTCAAAGATCGAAGTACTGCCGTGGATATAGGAACTATAAAGTTTAAACGGTTGTTTTAGCATTTATCTTGTAACAGTTATTAGTGATAAGTATCAATTAGTGTTTATGATATACAAGGACTGTACATCTACTAGAGGTTATCCTTATGTTTATAAAAGGATCTCTAGGAAGATATTAGAAGATATAGAAAAAAACAGATAACAAAAACACACAAGTCATTAGTATTGTATTTAGGGATCTGCAACTTAGGCAGATTCAAAGGTTTATAATAGAAATCGTTTGAGAAACTATTGAGTGTTCTTCTTGATATTGTTAACTAGTTTCCGCATAGTTAACAATATTATATCAGTGTTTCATTGCTACTAACTTGGATTTATTCAAGGAGGTAACATCCTTTACAGGTTAAAGGGTTAGTATACTAAAGGAATAACGATCCTACATATCAATTTTAAACGACTCATATAGAGGTCGTTCTCATATCTTGTGCTATTGATCTATGAAGTAACACTCTCCAACCCATATTTCCGCTGCGACCCATTTTGGGGGTGTTACAGCCATCGCTTGGAGTATTACAGACATAAAGAGGATCGACTCATCCTTTTGTACTTACAAAATCCTCATGGAAGACGAGTTCAAACCGATCATCCAACCTCAAAGGCGGGTGAACCTAAACATTAAAGAGGTGGTAAAGAAGGAAGTTATAAAACTCCTTGACACCAAACTAATCTACCCAATCTTAAATAGTCCTTAGGTCAGTCATGTTCAGGTTGTCCCAAAGAAAGGAGGGATGACCGTATTCAAGAATGAGAAAAATGAGCTCATTTCGCAAAGGACAGTCACTGGATAGCGCGTGTGCATCGACTATCATAAGCTGAATAACACGACTTGGAAAGATAACTTTCCCCTCCCATTCATCGACCAGATGCTTGAACGATTAGCTGGGCACGAGTACTATTGTTTCCTAGATGGGTTCTTAGGGTATTTCCAAATCCCTATTGCCCTAGAGGATCAAGAGAAAACCACGTTTACTTGCCCGTATGGAACCTTCGCATACAAGCGAATGTCATTCGGATTATGTAATGCGCCGATGAATTTTCAGCGCTGCATGACAGCCATATTCCATGAACTAATCGAGGATAGCATGGAAGTATTTATGGATGATTTCTCCGTCTTCGGTAGTTCCTTCGACCATTGCAAAGACCTAGAATAAGCGATGAAGAGGTGTGAGAGGACCACCTCAAACTGGAATGGGAGATGAGAAAAGGCCCTTAATGGTGAATGAGGGCAATTGTACTCAGTCATAAGGTCTTTGGATCAGGAATCGAGGTCGAAAAAGCAAAAATCAAAGCAATCTCTAAATTACCATATCCCACGAATGTGAAAGCCATCCGAAGCTTCTTGGGACAAGCTCCTTGTAAAGGACGCCCCTTTCAAATTCTCTGAAGAATGCATCCAGGCCTTCGATAAGTTAAAACAAGAACTAACACGGGCCCCTATTATGATCAAACCAGATTGGTCGTTTCCATTTGAGATCATGTGCGACGCAAGTAACTACGCTGTCAGAGCAGTGCTCGGGCAAAGGAAAGACAAATACTTTTAGCCCATACACCACGCCAGTAAAGCAATGAATGAAGCATAAGATAACTATACAACAACAGAGAAAGAGATTTTGGCTGTTGTCTTCACATTCGATAAGTTCCGTCAATATTTGGTGCTATCCAAAACTATCGTTTTCACAGATCACTCTGCTTTATGGTATCTCTTCACTAAACAATATGCAAAGCCGCGATTGATTAGGTGGATCTTGCTACTCCAAGAATTCAATATCGAGATCTGTGATAAGAAGGGCGCCAAGAATCTCACAGCCGATCACCTTTCTCGGCTTGAAAACCCTGACCTTGGGAAGCTGACCAAAGCGGAAATTTAGGACTTATTCCCTGAAGAATAACTATTGAATATCTCTCATAAAGGTAACGAACCTTGGTATACCGACTACGCTAATTACCTGGCCAGTCGAGTACTACCCTTTCGTTCTACTTGGTAGGAGAAACAAAAGTTCTTCAACGATCTAAGGCTTTATTTTTTGGATGAGCCCTTCTTATTCAAACAATGTGCAGACCAAATCATACAAAGATATGTCGCTAGAGATGAGGCAGCGCAAATCCTTCAGAAATGTCATAGAGGCCCATCAGGAGGGCATCATGGTATCGCCACAACTGCAAGGAAAGTCTTCGAAGCCAGATTCTACTTGCCTAATATCTTATGTGATGCACGCAAATTGGTCTGAGCTTGTGATGCATGTCAACGAGCCGACAACATTTTTTCAAGGGATGAGACACCCTAAAAGTACATCTAAGTCTACGAAATATTTGACGTTTAGGGGATAGAGTTCATGGGGCCATTTCCTTCGTCAAATGGAAATAAATACATCCTAGTAGCTATCGATTATGTCTCCAAATGGGTGGAGGCTCAAGCCTTTCTCGCTAGTGATGCTCAAAACGTAGTAAACTTCTAAAAAAGATTATTCGCTAGATTTAGAATACCGAAGGCCTTGATAAGTGATAGGGGTACCCACTTCTGAAACTACCAGAT
The DNA here is from genome assembly GCA_026074375.1 of Tanacetum coccineum. Lineage (NCBI taxonomy): Eukaryota > Viridiplantae > Streptophyta > Magnoliopsida > Asterales > Asteraceae > Tanacetum > Tanacetum coccineum. Next base: position 8,015 of record BQNB010188360.1, on the reverse strand, counting down.
GGAACGAGCAATGAAAAGGTATATAGTAGTTCATTGATTCTGCACCGCATATCATCCACAAACAAACGGGCTGGTCGAAAATACAAACAGAACAATCAAACGTATTCTTAAGAAAACCATCAGAAACAACAGGAAGGAGTGGTCCCACAAATTAGATGATGCATTATGGGCGTTCTGAACATCATTAAAAACCCCTTTAGGAACAACCCCATTTAGGATAATCTATGGCAAAGCATGTCATCTTCATGTCGAACTTAAGCACAAAGCCTACTGGGCCATTAAAACCTATAACATGGACTTAACAAAACCAGGAGTAAATAGGTTCTTATAGATTCACGAGTTGGACGAATTAAGGCTCAATGCCTATGAATCCTATATCTCTTATAAGGAAAGAACAAAGAGGTGGCACGATAAACGAATAAAAGTGCCAACCAAATATGAAAAGAGAGATAAGGTGCTTCTCTTTAATTCATGCCTAAGGCTATTCCCAGGAAAGCTAAAGTCAAGGTGGTATGGACCATTTTCAATAAGTAAGGACATGAAAAATGGAGCAATCGAACTTTACGATGAGGATGGAAGTGAATTCATCGTAAATAAACAACGTGTGAAACCATATCAAAAAGACGCATTAAATGTTGCTAAAGATGACAATATCACACTTGAAGATGAAGGAGAAGTCACGTAAGGACGTGTGACTTCGAGTCTAGCTACTTAATAATAAAGAAAAGCGCTTTTTGGGAGGCAACCTAATTTTTAAATTTCCCGCATTTAGGAGTGTCTCGTGTGTTTTAATTATTAACTATTTATTCTTATATGTTTGAATTATTATTTGATCATGATTTGTTTTTCTTTAACTTCATCTTAATTTTGATCAAAGGAATTTCATAAAAATTGTTAAAGAAATATCTGGTTTATAAGAACCAATTCAAACATGTAAATTAAATTGTTTCGATTAATTCGTAACAGTTTCGAGTCACATGATTGTAATGATTAATCTCAGGTTTTATGCAGGAAATAACTAATAGAATTGCGTGCAGGAAATTTTTCAAGAAAAACGAAAGTGAAATTTTCACAGTGTGAGGAGACGGCGTCAGGATTTGCTCCTAACAGCGTCGCGCCTCCAAACCTATGGAAATTTGAAAATTTTTTATTATTTTCAAAAAATAATTTGTACAACATCCAAAATTTGTAATTTTCTTATAAACCTGCAAAAACCTATGATTACATCATCGCTTTCATCCTATCTTTACTGCTTTCATAGAGTCAACCCTAAAAGTCTCATTGTATATATCATTATCCCGTAGATTTTATGCCAGGTGTAGTTGTCTTTATCTTTGATTTACAAGTTATATTTGATGAGAAAAAGCTTGGAAGTTCCTAGGAAGTTTCCAGATGAGGATTCTTAGAGGACGATTTAACCAGTTATCGCATGTTTCTTCTTCATTATTGAGCAAACCAGGGAAGTACTAGTTTTTCTTACTTGTTTTCTTTTCCCTTTATTTGTTTTACGGGAACTTTTAAAGAACATCCAGGACAATGTTCAACTTAAGTGTGTGGGGGAAATAAGCCTTAGAAACTATTCCTTCAATTGCCATTTGCTTTGTCCTAAAAATGATGGGTAATATATCGAAACATAGCGTAAAAGGTAATTTTAACCTAAAATTTAAAATTTTTTTATGACACATACCGACGAAAACTGAGTATTAAATGCGTCTCATGGATAGGAATTTATATGACTAGCATAAAAAACCCTTAAAATTTCACCCAAAAATGTGAGGTTCGCCTTTATATCTATATGAATTTGGGTATCCATCTTTGATACCCAAGATAATTTTATCTTTAGCTTTCTTGAGTTATGGAGTGAGCAATCATATGTATCTATTCCATTGTTATGGATATGTATTGTTGGGATTTAGAGCTTCTACACTTAGTACTGCTGATAGTTAGTTAGTACTGCCAATACATTGTTAGTACTGCCAGTTATAGTTAGTACTGCTTAAGTGATATGCATGAGTTATATTAGGAATAGATATGCATGATCACTTAACGCGTTTTGTAAGCCCATTAGGGTTTCCTTGGTGTATAAAAAGAGTTCTTACGGCATAGTTAGAAATACGAATCTAAAGATAGAAAAGTCATAGTTATTTAGGCAAAACATATAGTTGTTTTGTGAATCATTCAATATATTGAAAGTTTTGTGAAAGTTCTTGTGTTACTGTTACATTGTTTCTTCTGGTGTATAAAGATTAGTTTCCTCATAATCTTTATATATTACTCAAGGTTTCTATCATAGTTGTTTCAGATTAATCTAAGACAACTTAAGCTTTAACAAGCTAATCTAAGATCTGTCAAAAGGGGATCATCAAGTGGTATCAGAGTTTATGTTCTGAAACCTTGATCAAAAAGTTACAAACTAGAAGAACTCTTTATACAATCAAAGAAATGGATCTTGAAACTCCCCAAAACAATGCTATTGCAAAGTTGCCGCTTTTGGAATAGGGTGACTATGAGATGTGGAAGCTAAGGATCGAACAATACTTTCAGGTGCATGATTATGCTCTATGGGAAGTCATAGAGTATGGCAATTCTTTCAAGCCAGTAGCTAGAACTACAACAAACGCAGATGGTTCCTCTACTTCAACTATACCAGGACCAGTTACCACTGAAGAGAAGGCACAGAAGAAAAATTATGTTAAAGCAAGGAGCATGTTGCTGATGGCACTCCCCAATGAACATCAATTGACATTCAGTTAATACAAGGATGCCAAAACTTTGCTTGAAGCTATACAAGCAAGATTTGGTGGAAATGAAGCTACTAAGAAGACTCAAAAGACACTTTTGAAGCAGATGTATGAGAACTTCAGTGCTTCAAGCCAAGAGTCTCTTAACTCCATTTCAAATAGGCTTCAGAAAATTGTTAGCCAGTTGGCCATCTTAGGTGAAAACATCTCTTAAGAAAATCTAAACTTTAAATTCTTAAGAAGCCTTCCTTCTGAATGGAGCATGCATGTTATGGTCTGGAGAAATAAACCAGATCTGGGCACAATAAGTTTTGATGATCTCTACAACAATTTTAAGATTGTTGAACAAGAGGTCAAAAGAAGTGTAACCTCAAGCTCAAATTCAAGTTCACAAAATGTGGCCTTTGTATCAACTCCTGGCAGTTCCAATGAAGATAATACTGCTAATGTTCAAGTTAATACTGCTAGCACTAATGTTAGTACTGCTAGTACTAATGATAGTACTGCTAGCCTTAGTGATGCCACGATCTATGCTTTTCTGGCCAATCAACAAAATGGGTCTCAAGTTGTTCATGAAGACCTAGAGCAAATCCATGAAGATGATCGTGAAGAAATAGATTTGAAGTGGCAATTGGCATTACTAAGTTTGAAGGAAAGAAAGTTTTATCAGATAACTGGTAAGAAGATTATCATCAATGGAACTGATACTGCTGGTTACGACAAGTCAAATGTAGAATGCTTCAATTGTCATAAGATGGGAAATTTTGCAAGAGAATGCAAAGGTCCTAGGAATCAAGAAAGCAGGCCTAGGAATCAAGAAAGCAGGCCTAGGAATCAGGAAAGCTCAAAAAGAATTGTGAATGTGGAAGACACTTCTTCCAACGCAATGATGGCGTTTGATGGAGCAGGTTTTGATTGGATTTTTATGGCTGATGAGGAAGTCCCTACCAACTTGGCACTTATGGCTTTCTCAGACTCAGAGGTATATAATCATAAAACCTGTTCTGACACTTGTCTTAAATCCTATGAAACTCTTAAATCTCAGTATGACAGCTTAAGAGTAGAGCTTAATAAATCTGAGTTTGATCTAGCTACCTATAAAAGAGGTCTAGCTTCTGTAGAAGAACAACTTGTCTTCTACAAAAAGAATGAGGTTATGCTTTGCGACCAAATTGCTGTTTTAAAAAGAGATGCCTCATTTAGAGACTCAGAAATCAATGCTCTTAATATTCAGATAGAAAAACTTAAGAAAGAAAAGGAGAGCAATCAGATTAAAATTGATAAATTTGAAAATGCCTCTAAGAGCTTAGATAAATTGATAGGGAGTCAAATTTCTGATAACAATAGAAAGGGTGTGGGGTATAATGTTGTTCCACCTCCACCTACAGGCTTGTTTGCACCCCCAACTATTGATTTGTCTAGCTCTGGTCTTAAGGAGTTTCAACAGCCTGAATTTGAAGGCTAAGGAGTTAATGTCAATAAAAGTGTTAGTGAAAATTCCTCAAATGAGATTAAGAAAACCAATGGTGCCCCAATAATTGAAGATTGGGTATCTGATTGTGATGAGGATGAGTGTGAAGAAATGGTATCTGATAATGTTCAACATAAATCTGAGCCTAAACCTAAGCAAGCTAAATAACCTAGGAAAATTAATGAAAACCCTAGGAATAACAGAACAAACTAGAATGAAAAGAAAACTCAGAAATTAGGAGTTGGGTTTCAGTTTACAAAGAAAGCCTGTTTTGTGTGTGGGAGTTTTAGCCATCTAATTAAAGACTGTGATTTTCATGATAAAAAGATGGTACAAAAACCTGTAATGAACAATGTGAAAAAGGTAACTGGTCAAAGGGAAGTTAGACCAGTTTAGAATAGTGCTTTGAGGACTAATCATCAAAATTTCTCTAATTCTAGGAGAAATTTTGCTCCAACAGCAGTTTTAACTAAGTTTGGCATTGTACCCATTAGTACTGCTAGGCAAAGGTCTTCAAAAGCAGCAACACCACTTAGTGCTGCTAGACCTATTAATACTGCTGCACCCAAACTCTTTGTGAATGTTGCAAAAACTAAACCAAATGCTTTTTAAAAGGCACATTCACTTTCCAGGAGACCTTTTAATCAACAAACAACACTAAATAACAGAAGTTTGAATAACAAAGTTAATACTGCTAAAGTAAATTCTGTTAATACTGCTAAAGGAAAAAGGGTGACAAGTGCTGTTGGGAAATAAGGGATTAATGCTGTTAAGTCCTCAGCATACTAGGTTTGGAGACCAAAAAGAAATATAGTTGATCATACCTCCAAAAATAGTAGATCATACATTTGTAAGCAATTTGACTATGTTGATCCAACGGGCAGACTCAAGTCAGTAATGGCTTGGGTCCCTAAGAGAGACTAATTCTCTTTTGTTTGATATGCAGGGTGATCCATAAGTTGCTTTAAAAGAAATAGGGTATTAGTGACCAAACCTCATAATAAGACACCTTATGAACTCTTAATTGGTAGAACACCTATTATAAGTTTTATGAGACCCTTTGGCTGTCCAGTTACTATTCTTAACACCCTTGATCACCTAGGCAAGTTTGATGGAAAGGCTGATGAGGGATTCCTAGTTGGTTACTCTATTAATAGCAAGGCTTTTAGAGTATTTAGTAGCAGAACTAAGAAGGTAGAGGAAAACCTGCATGTAAACTTTCTTGAAAATAAACCAAATGTTGCAGGAAGTGGACCAGAATGGCTGTTTGATATTGATATTCTAACAAATTCTATGAATTATCAACCAGTCAGTGCAGGAAATAGAACTAATGGTAATGCAGGTTTAGAGACAAATTCTAATGCAGGACAAGCTGGAAAAGAGAATGTGCCTGATCAGGAATACATCCTATTACCATTACTGCATACTAGTTCTAATATTCCTTCAAATTCTTAGAAGGATGAGTCCTCACCTAAAGATGATGCTAGAAAGATGAATGAATTTAGGGATTCAGCAAAACAAGGCAACATGAATGGCCCAGGGGAGATAATTAACACTGACAACACTAACAGACTTAATACTGTCAGTTCACTACTTAATACTGTTAGTTCACCACTTAATACTGTTAGTTTACCAGTTAATACTGTCAGTTCATCTTTTACTACTATGGATCCTAGAAGAGCAAAAGAACAAAGTAATGAGTATGAAAGTTTGTTTGATCCTCTCATACCTGATTTGGAGGATACTGCTGATCTTCAAGATACTGGTATATTTGGAAGTGCATATAATGATGAATATGCGGGTGTAGAGGCTGACCTCAGCAACTTGGAAACAAACATGAGTGTCAGTCCTATTCCCACAACTAGAATCCATAAGGATCATCCTAAAGCACAAATCATTGGAGAGGTAGATTCTGCTATACAGACAAGAAGAATGCATAAGAAGAATGAAGCAGGATTAATATCCTTTATAAACAAGCAAAAAAGAACAAATCATAAAGATTTCCAAAATTATTTGTTTGCTTATTTTCTCTCCCAGATGGAACCAAAGAAGGTAACTCAGGCCTTGGATGATGAAAGTTGGGTAGAAGCTATGCAGGAAGAGCTTCTCCAGTTCAAACAACTTAATGTTTGGACACTGGTGGATTTACCTCATGGAAAGAAGGTCATTGGTACTAAATGGGTCTTTAGAAACAAGAGAGATCAAAGAGGTATTGCGGTTAAGAACAAAGCCAGGCTGGTAGCACAGGGTCATAGACAAGAAGAAGGTGTAGATTATGATGAGGTGTTTGCTCCTGTTGCTAGGATTGAAGCAATCAGGTTATTTCTAGCCTTTGCATCATTCATGGGATTCACTATGTACCAGATGGATGTAAAGAGTGCATTTTTATATGGAACTATTGAAGAGGAGGTTTATGTTAACCAACCTCTAGGTTTTATGGATCTAGAATTTCTAAATAGAGTGTACAAGGTGAAGAAAGCATTATATGGTCTTGATCAGGCTCCTAGAGCCTGGTATGAGACTTTACCTACTTACTTGTTGGAAAATGGATTCAAAAGAGGGACAATTGATAAGACTTACTTCATAAAGAAGATCAAGAATGACATTCTACTTGTTCAAGTGTATGTAGATGACATCATTTTTGGGTCTACCAAGGAATCTTTGAGTACTAAGTTTGAGCAGCTTATGCATAAAAGATTTTAGATGAGCTCCATGGGGGAACTCACTTTCTTTTTAGGTCTGCAGGTTGAGCAGAGAAAGATGGCATATTTCTTAGCCAAGACAAATATGTGTATGACATCTTAAAGAAGTTTGGCTTTTCTAGTGTGAAGACAGCAAGTACTCCAATGGAGACACACAACATAGACACCAAGATTGATTTGTCGGTTTTAGCGAGAAGCACCTCTTCGCCCTACTCCACTCCCCGAGTATCCTACTCGAGATTTCACTATGTCAACAAGCTCCCTTTAGGCGGAGAAAACCGTTTACACGTCGCTTACGTTATTTTTTGACACTAAGCTAAATGTCGAGTCCTAATCTTAGCTAGAACCAATCTACCACTTCACAAGATATACACACTCACAAGATCTACACTATCGGATCTACACAATATCTGAATCACACAAATACACAAGATAAATACAATAGAGTTTTGGTACTTAGAAGAAGAGAGGAGAGATCACTAATTAACACTTTGTTTCTTGACGAATACGAGTGTTCTTCTCTTGCACTTGAATGAGAGGGAAGAGATGAGAAGAAGAGATTAGATCACTTGAAACAAGATCTAAGTATGTTAGTGATCAAGAGTTTTAGTGAGAGAAAGAAGGTTTAGAGAGAGAAAGAAAAGACTAAAAAATTTCGTGCAAAGAGGAATGTTTTTCTGCTGGGAATGAAGCAGTATTTATAGGCAGGGAATCCCAACGGCTCTCTGGGGGCGGTCCCGGCGGTCCCTTATATATAAGGGGGCCGCCAGGCCTATAAGGGGGCCGCCGCCTAGACTCCGCTCCCTTTTTTGTCTTTTTGTGGGGAAGGTTATATCTGGTGTAGTAGCTTCCGTTTTAGGAGGGAAATTTCAATTTCAAATTTTAAGTTTTTAATAAAACTTTTTGTAGAATTAAAAGTGAGGATTAAGAGAAAAATATTTTCTTGATCACTAATCATGCTTAATTAATTTGTTTGTCCATACCTTAAGTGATCACTAATCTTAGAAATGAAATTTTACATTTTGTAAACGTTTATTTTTATTGTAAACGTTTTTACATTTTGTTATTATCAAAACGTTGAGAGGTCGAAAAATATAAATA
>BQNB010188358.1:0-11958 GCA_026074375.1 Tanacetum coccineum | reverse complement strand
GGCAACATGTCACACAGCTGGCAAGGCCCAATCTTGACCCTCCGTTGCAAGACGCGTGCCACGTGTGCGTCCCAGATGAAAAGAGGCGAAAGCAAGTAATGAATTTTAACCCACTGTAATTATGGGTTTTGTCTCATATTCATCAAGGAAGGCGTTAAAAAAAAGATGAAAACGGAGAGGACGAAAGCAAAAGCAGTGGTTCTGGTCCTTTCAATTGAGCACTTTTAAGTATCACTCTAATAGTTTGCGACTATTAAAGTAATACTGGGGGGGACATGTCCGCGTAGATACCGGACGGGCCCCATATCCGAACGGGTCGGACGGGTCCGGACGAGCGCACTACATCAACCCGAAAGAAGACAAAACGTTAGACTCGATAAAGAGGGACACCTCTTTAAACCGTTGGACAATAACAAACACTTATGCAACATCACTATCCCGGGGATTAAGGAGCGATGTCTCCAAGGAGTACCGACACCCAAAGCAAAGGCTAGACATAGGTCGTCTCCTTCATTCCCAAGGTGTCAAGAACAATATTTCTAAACAGTACTTCAAGTAGTATAAATGTCCAAGCATTTACTACTTGAGGCCATGCATTAATTTCACCACACACAGACATTTATTACTTGTAGCTCCTTTAGCTCTTACGTATAGCCCCTTCGGCTCTTACAAAAGTACTTACTTTCACGCCCGAGTTTGGTCCTGGGTCAACACCCGGGGCGAGCTAACGGGTTTTCTGTCTTACTTTCAGATACTTAGGTGGATTACTCGTCTAGAAGCGTGGGAACTCTCCTATTTCCTCTAGAACGGTAAATTACTTAAACAGATCTTTTAGGGTTTAGTTCCCTTCTTGCCCTAGATTAATTATTATTTCCGCTGCGTGTTAATCTAGTTAGGGAATAGAAAACCTAACACCCACTTCGTCTCGCCGTCAAAGATAAAAAATACCTTTTGCGACGACTCGGTCGTTGTTATAGGTGCCCTAAAAACATGGCTTAGTTAACAACTTTATTAATTAAGCTTATTTAGATAAATTAATAATTTATAAAAAAAGTTATAAAATACACGAACACATTTAGCGACGACGCTTTTTAGAAACATCTTTTATATTACGTTAGTCAAATACGAAAGTCACAAAGGGTTTTAATTTGAAGCTTTGAAGACTGATTGGATGAAGCCATTATTTATCATCGGTAATTAAGATTAATTTCATATATCACCCCACTTTGAACATTAATTTCATATATACTCAAAGTGTGCAATCCATGAATGCATAATGTACAATATTTTTAATACATGTTTGAGTATATATGAAATTTTCATTTTTAAGGAGGGGAAATATAAAATTGCCCATTGTAATTAATTTTGAGTTGATATATATGCATGCATGTTATAACTTTGTTTATCGTCACTCCTACATGTGATAGAGTTGGTCAGTATTCTAACTATACCATACCTAGTTGATTAATTAGCAGTACATGGTATGAAAATATTTGATGTTCAAAAAAGTATATGATGATTCCTTCAATGCATATATTGAATGCTATGCGTGTTCTTCAGTAAATTTTATTTTTCCACTATTTGTGCCTTGGTTTCCTTTGGTTAGATCTACGAGTTAGATGTAAATGCTTTGGTTACATGTGTATGAGTCAAAACATAATAAATATTAATATCAGATTGAAACCCTAACCTTGATTATTTTTTTTCTCAAGAATTTGTTGACTCGCTATGGGTTTTACTAAGAATGGTCATGAGCAAGTTGCAACTTCTGCCGAGCAGATTGAGAGTGGGAATCGATATCCAGATTCTGTTGAGGATAGGGTTATACATGTGTTTGGTGTTTGTATGGTAGCATTTACTTTGGCTGTATTATTTTGGCTGGCTTATAGTGATTTAACTCACGATGGCGCTCCATATTCATTTAAAAAAAATGTCGTTTTTAAGAATCATATGAAGACCAATGAATATGGAATAAGTTATTATGTACGATCACGTGGGCGGTTTGATAAGAAATATCCTGTTGGAACTCCTGCAAGAGCCGAATTTGAAAAGTATCATGTCATCAAAGATTACATAGAAATGGAACAAAAAAAATGCAAGGAAGAAAGTGGGTGGAAAAATCATTATGTAGCCCAAGAATCTTTTCCTGCATGTGACAAGCTTCGAGACATGGGACTAAATCCATATCCAAAGTTTTAGATTTTTTTTAACGACATTAACCTAGCTCAATGCTAGGTCGTATCTTTTTTAACATGTTTGATTTTAAATTTCTTTTCCTAGAAACCAACTGTTTGGGTTGCTTATGTTTGGATTATTATACAGTTTATTACTCCCTCCGTCCCATATTAAGTGTCCACAATGGAATCTTTTAAGTCTTTTTTCTTCAACTTTGACCATAAATATTTTTGTTTGTGTTATATAATATTGAACGAAAATTCTACCAACGAAAAATATATTCAAAACTCTATTCATTCATATATCTTGCATCAAGTATCATATAACATAAGAAGAAATCATTAAGGTCAAAGTTGAAGAAAAAAGACTTTGAAAAAGTCAAGTGGACACTTAATGTGGGACGGAGGGAGAATTGATTATTGAGTTTTTGAGCATTGCAAATTATGTGACATTTTTTCCAATGTTACATTCTCAAACATGATATTGCATGACATGTTTGAGTACGATACAAAATTACAAATTAACTTTGCATGCACCTTGATATGCACTTAGGGGTGTGAATCGGATCGGGTCGGGTCGGTGGGTTCGGGTCAATCGGGTTGGGTTAATTCGGGTCAAAGCTCAAAAAAACCATGCCCGAACCCGACCTTGTTTAAAACTCGGGTTCGCGTCAATCGGGTCGGGTCAATTCGGGTTGGGTCAATTCAGGTTCGGGTCAACCCGAATTTGAGTAAAATGACAAAAAAAAATATTTTCTTTTTACTTTTTTAAATAGAAAATCTATTCATTTATATTGAAAAAAAAAAAAAAAAACTTTATTCGGGTCAATCGGGTTGACCCGAACCCGAGTTAGCCAAAACATTCCAACCCGAGACCCGACCCTATTTAGACATCGGGTTAGTCGGGTTGACCCGAATAATATTTTTGACCCGAGTGACCCGACCCGAATAGACTCGGGTAGGGTTCGGGTCGGATCGTCTTTTTTGACACCCCTATCTATCTATCTATACTATATAATAAAACACAGTTTAGAACAACCCTTTAAAGCATAAGAATTAATTATCCCATTAAATTTTCTTATGTTGACTACCTTAATTAACCACAAATGTACAACATCATATTGCACCATCATTAAAAACATGCATTATAAATATTCATCAGTTTCAATTAACATTATAATATTCAAAAAACGCATTCAAAACCTACCCATTAATTAATCTTCAGCACAAATCAGCTATAATTAAGTTAACAATTCCATAAGAATAATCGGTTTCATATTATAATATTCAAAACGCCATCAAAACCTACCATTAAGTTGATTTTTCTTCTACACTCTACTACAATCAATAACAATTTTCAAATTAATAATCGTTTCAATAACATTATAATATTCAAAACGCATTCAAAACCTATCATTAATTGATTCATTCTTCTTCTACACTCTTCTACAATCAGTTACAATTCCATATTAATAACCAATCTTTCTTTAACACACCATTACCAACTCTCTCCTATCACTGATTCAAAAAAATATATAATAAGCAACATATTCAACCGTACAATGTAAATTACATGATGTTGTGATTTTGGATATAGTTTAACTAATTTTATTCTTACTTTTTTTGTAGACTTCATAGGTCAACTATAGTGATTCGCATAGCCTGATTCGATCCAAATAATCAATGTAAGCTTCAGTTGTATAAAATCCATAGATTTAAATATTACGATAATTTTTAGGTTTATGGTGTAAACCTAAAAATTCATTTCAAATTTGATCTTTGATTGACACATATCACTATTGACATGTGTTTGTTTTAATAATCAATATAATTTTTGTTTCGAATCATCATATAACTTATCAATCTATATCAATAAACTAAGTAATAAAATAAAATAAACATTTTTATAACCCTTTAAAGCATAAAGAATCAATCTCTCTCTAACACTGATTCAAAAACAAATATATAAGCAACATATTCAATCGTACATGTATTACATGCTGTTATGATTTGGATATAGGTTGAACTAATTTTATTCTTACTTTTTATTTTGCAGACTTCATAGGTCAATCTATTGTGATTCGCATAGCCTTGATTCGAGCAAATATGGGCGATTTTCTGTAACGGGTGATATGGGTAATTTTATGTACCGGGTTGATATGGGTGATTGAGTAAATAGTCAGGTAACACCATATTGCACCGTTCTTTTATTTGTCAATTCAAAAACATCCGCCAGTTTCAATTAACATCAATGCTGTTTAATTTTTAAAACACATTCAAAACCTTCCACCAATTGATCTTCTTCTACACTCTTTGGTTTTTTACAACCCTTTAAAGAACATGCATTAATAACCCCAATTAATATAATCATGAGGACTACCTTTAACACCAATTTAAATCAATCTCTCTCTAACACTGATTCAAAAACAAATATATAAGCAACATATTCAATCGTACATGTATTACATGCTGTTATGATTTGGATATAGGTTGAACTAATTTTATTCTTACTTTTTATTTTGCAGACTTCATAGGTCAATCTATTGTGATTCGCATAGCCTTGATTCGAGCAAATATGGGCGATTTTCTGTAACGGGTGATATGGGTAATTTTATGTACCGGGTTGATATGGGTGATTGAGTAAATAGTCAGGTAACACCATATTGCACCGTTCTTTTATTTGTCAATTCAAAAACATCCGCCAGTTTCAATTAACATCAATGCTGTTTAATTTTTAAAACACATTCAAAACCTTCCACCAATTGATCTTCTTCTACACTCTTTGGTTTTTTACAACCCTTTAAAGAACATGCATTAATAACCCCAATTAATATAATCATGAGGACTACCTTTAACACCAATTTAAATCAATCTCTCTCTAACACTGATTCAAAAACAAATACATAAGAAACCGATTCATTCGTACATGTATTACATGTTGTTGTGATTTGGATATAGGTTAAACTAATTTTATTCACTTTTCATTTTGCAGACATCATAAGTCAATCTACTGTGATTCACATAACCTCGATTCAAACAAATAATCTATGTAAGCTTCAATTGTGTTAAAATCTATTTGATTTATACTGTTGTGTTACATTCATTCTACCATTAGATTTTTCTACTGGTGGGAAATGATTCTAATGGTAAAACCCACTAAGTGTCACTGTTATAATTGTTTTGTGTAACGAGTCAATATGGGCGATTTTGTGTAATAGGTTGATATGGGTAATTTTGTGTAAGGTTGATATGGGTAATATTGTGTAACGAGTTGATATGGGTGATTTTATGTGAATAGTCAGGTAACACCATATTGCACCGTTCTTTTATTTGTCAAATTCTCCTAAATAATGTTATCTTATATCATCATATTATGAACATGATTACTTAATTACCTTATTTCATTGGACCGCAAAAAGCAAACGACAGAGAGGTTTCGATAGATGTAACTGACAAAATTCTTATACATGCGGCTCACCAGGTAACATCTATTATCGATTTTACTTATCCAAACAGTTTAGATAACATAAATGATCTGTCATATATCTAAGAAAAGGCCATTCTTGCTCAAACGAATGAAGTTGTGGACACTATAAACGATCATTTGTTGGAGAAATTTTCAATGGCTTACTTAAGTTGCGACAGCATAGATAAAAATGAACGTGGCGCCGCCATAGATCAATCCATTTTCTCATCAGAATTTATCAATTGATTGAATTTCTCAGGTGTTCCAAACCACACACTTGCGTTAAAAGTAAGAGTCCTGATAATGTTATTGAGAAATATTAATCAAGCAACTGATTGAAGTTCTCACGTGTTCAAAACCACATACTTGCGTTAAAAGTATGACATTTATTTATTTAATTGTTACAAACTCAAATGTTTATCTAATAATGCACTTATTATCTGATTATTTCTTTCATATATTAACGAAACATGTTTACCTTCAGTGTTTTTCTTACATTATTTATGAATGTAACTTCTTACAAAATAAGTTCTTACTTATTTAACTACTTAATGGATTATTTCTTCTACACTTCCCGTGAATCCACAGGTCTATAAGCTAGTACTCTGTTATAAAACACAGTTTTTTAAAACCATCTAATTAATATTTTCTAAAAATAACTTTTAACCTCATGCTGCCACGTGTCCAATTGATTTTCTTTTAAACCCGTTTTTTAATCTGCCGGAGTTTTGTAACCATGTTTCAAATCTTAATAAAGGTAGTCAAGTTTATGATTTTGGAAACTCTTTTATGTTTTGTACGTTTTTTATTGTGAAAAAATATTGATTTTGGAAAGTATTCGTATCACAAAATCAATGATTTCTTCTTCTAATGATTTCTTAATCTTTGCCGCAAATAAGATATTTGATTGATAACTCAAATTATTTTCATGAAAACAATATCTCTCATCTCACACAAATTCTCAGTTCTCTTTTTTTTTTTCATCCTTCGCTGTCGTGTTTCGACGCCACCATTCATGGTGTACGACGATGGTGATGGGTGTGTAACGACGATGAGTAGAAACATGGTAGGTGTAACAATGGTAATGGGTGCATGCGTGTGTGTTTGATTATGGATCTCACAAGTTGCTTTCACTTTGCTATGAAAATGATTGTGTATAAATGATACTTGTTTATTGCAGTCATATCGCACGGTAGTCTGCCACTGAAACGAAAAACGCAGTCTTCACTGATCTTTATTTCCTCATTAATCTTTTGGTTGACATGATTGCTTTCAAGTTTTAATGATTCAACATTCGATGGGTTCGCGATCACAGTGATCAGGTACCACAAAGGTTGCTATACTCTTTATTTACCTATGTGTTACTTCTCTTTAACAAGTGTTACTTCTGTTTGTGTTTGTTTGTTGTGTGCAAAAACATTATAAGTAGGACAGTTTTTTATAGCATTTTATTTATTAACAAACGGTAATAATTTCATTTTTTTTCTTGATATAGGGAATCACATTTTATGGGTGATTGTATCAAATGTTTTGAAAATGACTACATATTCTTTGATGTCATACTTTACAGAATTGGATGGTGAGAACATATTTTATTTTATGTATTATATAGTTTTTGTTATGGCTTCCTTTGTTTATTCTTGGATGTAGAAACAAAGAAGATAAGTGTAATTCATTTCATAATCATGTATGAGTACGAGATAGAAACCCCGTAAAGTTAATCATTACTATAGGGTCATAAATCCCGTAAATCACATATGCTTGACAAGTAAATGGATGCTTATGTGTAAACACTTGTGTGATTGTTGATAAATGAAATTTGTTTGTTTAGTAATGATGTCAAGCTTAATAGGATGTAGAAATCAATAAAATGAGTTTGAAAAATCGCATATTCCTTTTGTATACAATTAAAAATCGATGTTCAGGAGTAGAATATCGTGATAAAAGATGGTTTTTATACATTGAAGGCTCCTTTCTCTTACCTTGGTATTAAAGTGGGTGGATCGATGTCTCGCATTAAGGCATGGGACGATATAGTGGAGAAATTACAGTCTCGTCTTTCCAAATGGAAGATGAATACACTTTTAGCTGGAGGTAGGTTAACTCTTGTTAAATCGGTTTTGAGTTCCACTCCTATCTACTATATGTCTATGTATAAAGTTCCATCCCAAGTTCTAAAACATTTAGAAGGTGTTAGACATAAGTTTTTCATTGGAGTCGATCATTCAAAAAAGGAGAAGAAGATGGCGTGGTTCAAATGGAGTAGAGCTTTGGTTTCAAAAGAAAAAGGTTGGTTGGGGGTGGCAAGCTTATTTGTGCTCAATAGAGCTTTATTATTTAAGTGGATATGGCGTTTTCATAATGAGAAGAACACTCTCTGGTCTCGATTTATTTGTGCGTTGTATGGTAACAGTGAGGGTATTAACAAGAGGTTAAAGGTTTCTTATAATTATAACTGGGTGTGTATTATGAATGAGATCAACAGGTTGAAAGACAATAACATGGATCTGATGAAGTTTTTGAAAAAAAGGGTAGGTAAAGGGGGCGTGCTACGAATTCTGGGAAAAAACGTATGGAGGGGGTATGCGTTTCAAGTCTTGTTTCCCAAGGAGTATACCCCTTGAGATAGACAAGAAGATTTCTGTAGCTGACAAGTTGACATAATGTTGGCAGACTCTAACTTTGCGTTCGGTTACCAGGAATGGAGAAGATGAGGATCAATAAAGAGCTTGCTGATATTCTGGAAGGATTTATTCTACCTGATATGTCTGATAGATGGATTTGGTCTCTAACAGGATCGGGCGAGTTTTCGGTGGCTTCTTCTAGAAAGTTTATTGATGATCAAAGCATAGTAGGCGCCAACCAGCAGACTCGATGGATAAAAGTGGTTCCCAGAAAAATTAACATCTTGGCTTGGAAGATTCGGTTTGATTTTTTACCTACTAGGTTGAATTTGTCTCGTAGAGGTGTAGAGATTCAGTCTATTATTTGCCCGACATGTAATAAGGAGGTTGAATCCACAAGTCACGTGTTCTTTTCTTGTTCTTTGGTGAGGGATATCTACCGTAAGATTGCAGCTTGGTGGGAGTTATCACATTCGGATTTCCAGAAATTTGATGATTGGTTTGATTGGTTGTTGGCGGCTAGAGTGAGCTCGAAGCAGAGATCTATGTTGGAAGGGATTTTTTATATTGCTTGGTGGCTTATATGGAATTATCGGAATAAGTATCTTTTTGATTCCAAGACTCCGTCTAAGGAGATTATTTTTGATGTTTTAGTTTCTAAATCGTTTGATTGGTGTAAATATAGAAGTAAAGCTAGTTTTAGTAGGGTTGAGTGGATGAAAAATCCGAATCTTATTACTTTGTAACTTTGTCTAGCTCCTAGCTAGTTTTCTTAATATAATTCGCCGTTCAAAAAAAAGAAGAAATCGTTGTTTAGGAAATAAGCAAGATATGCACAACAAATTTTTTCAAAGTTAAATTCTTCTATAGCTTTTTAGAATTTTTATAAATGGGCAGATTGGGTTGTGGTTAAATGGGATGGACGCTGACCTATGTTGATTTTTGGGCAAAAAGTCGGGTTTCGGGTGAAACATGTTAAGCACAAGTATGCAGTCATCAATATATTATTTCATGTTGTGCTCAAGTTTGGTGGTATTTACAGGTTCACTTTTTGTTTTTGGATCATTAAGTGGTATTTCTTTTAAAAATATCAATGAATAATCTAATAATTTAGGTTGTCCTAACAATTTCATCTTATGATTGAGTTAGTGATGTGAAAAGGTTGGGTCAGTAAGGTAACAGGTCAATCCGTATATTGATCTCACATTATTTCTTTCACAGTTTCATTTGTAAAGTAATTCTCTTATTACGTATAACAGAAGAATGAAGAGTAGTCTGGTAGACGAGTACAATATACTCTAACTTGGTACACTTTCCTAATAAGCATAGTTAACTTTGTGCTCATTTTGGATCTCAATTGTAACCTTTTGATTATTTTATTTGTACCAGCTCTTAAATATCATTTGCTTTTGAATGATCATGACATTCAATTCCTTTCATTACATGCAATATGCAAAACTATTTTAACATCACACTTCTGTCTCATTTGTTTATTTGAGGCTGCATAATTGGTAGGTTGAGAAGTTTGGGAAAGGGTTGAAATTGGTTCAATTCAAAACTATAACTTTTTCTATGAAATAAATAGGGGCCGAGTCCAATATAACTGAAACACTATATAGAGCAAACATACCTTCATTCAGTGAATACAAAAGTATTTTAGATATGATATAATGATATATATTATATAATCTCAATCAGAGAGAATATATAAACTCAAAAGATGCATGGACACTATTTCGTGTGCAAATATAAATAGTAAAGTTAATTATGTGAATCATCTTATAAGCTGTTAAGATAAGCATGTCAAATGGGCTGGATAAATACTAAGTAATTCGGAATGGGCTCGGGTTAAAACAAGTCATTATATATATATACTATGAAAGGGTTAAAATGTTGTCGTTTTGGCATGCGTTGCTACGATAACCGGCCCATTGGGCTCCCATTTTGGGCCAGTCCATTTGACAATTTTTTTTTCTTTAACTTAGCAACTTTAAAAAAAATTACTCGGCACAAAATAGGAAACAAAATTACAAAAGTACTTATTTATTCAGATCAAAAAATATCCGCGACATGAGACCAAACACATAAGCCCATATAAAAAAAACAAACTATTAAACATGAGACCGAAAAAATAAACCCGCACAAATTAATATAAAAAAAATTGCTCGGCACAAAATAGGAAAAAATATTACAAAAGTACTGATTTATTCAGATCAAAAAATACCCACGACATGACGCCTAACACATAAGCCCATATAAAAAAACAAACTATTAAACATGAGACCGGAAAAATAAACCCGCACAAAATAAATAAATAAATAAATAAACTTAACGCCTCGCATCAATTAATGTCACGCATCAACGCGCGAACAATCATGCTTAACACATATTTATCCAAATCTCATAAAATTATATTAAAAAAAACTCAGATAGCCAAAAAAACAAACTTTTAAACATGAGGTCCAACAAATAAGCTTATATAAGAAAAAAACAACGTATTAAACATGAGACCGAAAAAATAAACCAGCAAAAAAAAATTAACGCCCCGCAGCATCGCACGGGCAATCACGCTTGATTAGCAATAAATAATAAATCATCACTTTTAAATATTAAATATGGTATTTTAGAAGATTAGGAAGGTCGTTTAAGTATTGCCGTAAATAGTGGATGATTTTGTACAATATTACAAGTGACAAAACAAAATGCATCGATTCTAAAATTCTAATTGATCCTTTATACGCACGTCTAATATAATTTATGTTGTTGTAGGACTCATTGAAGAGATTTCCTTTAAATTCGATTGCTTTCGATTCGATCGGTTTCAATTCACTAAGTTTTTTTTATCACACTATCTCTGTTATACTATTCAGACAACCTTTAGCTACACCACCGTAAGATACATGGACTACACATGCCTCTTCTTATCGAAATAACGATACATATAAAACATTTTATACCCTCTTTTTTCATTAAATGTAATTTTTTAAGTAATACAAAATGTTATGCATAATGTACAACGTTTTATGCAAAAAATAAAATTCTACAAAACATCTCTTTCTTCATTCAATGCTGTTAGTACAAGATACGTGTCAGATTTAGAATGGGGTTGAGATCCTTCGTTGGACTGGGCCTCCGAATGATTCAAGAGTTTGATCTCGTACTAGAGCAAGGAAGGTGATGCGATTTCCTGCACAATAAAATAAATACTGTTAATCTTACCGTGGGGACGGACCCCACGATTAGACTCCGACATGAGAGTAAGTAAACATATAGAGAGAGAATATGTGTGTAGGTAAAGTAAGAAAATTGTACTGTTCATTATGTATTAGGTCCCTATTTATAGGGGTCTAGTATTAGGGTTTCCTAGTATTTCGTAGTGGCCAGAGTGGGTCCTTTGTCGGGCAAGGTCCCGCGGTAATCGTGTGAACGGACGCATGTGCTTTCCGTGGACGGATCCAACTTACAGTCGGATCCGCGTCCGCTTTGTTGCGTTCGGACCGCGACCAATGTCGGATTGGGTTTAATTACGGCCCATTATTGATAAGTTGGACCCTAAAAGCCCAAGTGATAGTGTGGCCCAAGCCCAGAAGCTTGGTATACCTATTATACGTCATCAAGTCCTCCCAGTCTAGTATGATATTGCCTGCGGATCATGTCCTGCGTGCGGTGATCAATGCTAGACTTCCGGTTCCTT
>BQNB010188357.1:0-11958 GCA_026074375.1 Tanacetum coccineum | reverse complement strand
TGATGCATAGTATAAGCATGTTGGTCAAGACACAAGATTGCAAGATAGCTAAGACGATAAAGACAAATAAGGATAAATATTTAAAGATCAGAGAACTAAAGACAAAGTCAAAAGACAATGACAAAGTGTAGAATATCTTAACACACACAAGGTATTGATTCAATAAAGAGTTTTAGAGAGAGGAAGAGAGGTGGTTGGATGAACACTTAGAGAGAGAAAGTAAGAAAGAAAATGTAATGTTACTTTGTGAAAGAAATGAACAACCAACACCTTTTCCATAGCATGGAAAGGGGTATTTATACTTAGAGTGGCCGGATAGGGCCTTGGCTTTCATGGGCTTTCCATGGGCCTTGGACTAACTAGCCTACTAAGTTTCCAAATATTACTTTATGAGCTATCTAATAATTTAATGAAAGTGACTCATACTTTTTGTATTCCTAACAATCTCCCCCTAAGGGAGGTCACTCTATTTTACAAAAACTTAAACCTAGCATACTATGCTTTGTCTTCAGTCTTGTACTCGCAGACTTTATTTTCTTGATTCCATCTTGTGAGTATGGCATAGTGATCTTTGACTTTAGGCTTGAGCTTGTTCTGATAGGCTTGACTTGAATGTGAAGTTGAACTTCTTTGAGATCATCAACCAAGCATAATCTCTTATCATCATCTTATGATCTTTTGCCTTCTTGTGATCTTGTGACTTCTAAACCGACACGCTCATAATGTTCTTGATGTTGAAAGCATATGTAACCATCTTTCTTGATATTCTTTAACTTTAACACTTCGTCACTTTATGGTGGGCGTGCGGTATCAACTTAATACTTTGTCGCTTCAAGAAAGACGTACGGTATCAAAGTAGCGGAAGTCTTGAAACATGTACTTGAGCTTTCATGTTGTCTTTACAAATGTCGGTCGAGTATGAGCATGTGGTTATGAATCTGACTTGTCCACGTCTAGCTGCTGCCACCATCGGGAAAACCTACAAATTAAGGTTAGTGATAATCAACAGATATGGACGTGAGTGTCTTTGTCACTTCGTCGAATACGGTTGTATTAACCACGGTTCCCCGTTGATCAGTATAAATATTGCCTGTGATCAGATAGAATTCTAAAGAATCTTCTTAACAGGATTTTACAGCTGCACTAGCCGTTCTCACTGCCGGAACGTCTCAAAGCAGACATCACGGTATGAGTGAACCAGTAATACAAAGTCCTACCAATTGAATTAAAATTAATTTGAAAATCAATCGACGTGTCACGATGCCAAAGTGTTTTTGTAACACATCAAAAGTTTTAGTATTTCAAAATTTCATCAACCATCAATTCATAGCCTAGAACAAGTTTGATTCATATAAAATCGCACCATCGTTTCTTTCCAGTTGTCACAAGCTTGATTCGTATAGAATCGCACAAGTCACCTACCAAGAGCTTGTTTGATGTTGCTCTAGCAGAATTTCCATCATCATTGTGAATACTTAAGTATCACTCGGATGTTCTGGCAATACCACAAGGATAATGCATAGGACTCTTAAGATATTACTTGTTATCACAATGTGTGAATCAACAAATATTTTGTATTAGTATTCTAATGAGATTTATGGATGATCTCTTGGCTCTAGACTCAATAGTGCGTTTTGGTTTTAGTGATCGGAGGCTGGAGCAGACTGCCACCTTTTCAATACCAACTGACTCGGAGTGATAAAGTTGATAGAAATACGTGTAATCTCCGTGAGAAATGAAACAAGAGTCTGTTGAGAGACCTTGAGTGGCTAGGGATGGTTGTACATAGCGTCACTGGGTCCATGACTATCTTCAATATCAGACAACACCTAGTGTTTCTGATAGCTTATGTATTGACTTGGTTTCTGCCTAAGTGTAAGGAGGGCTTCTTTCTTTTCACCCTTTATCTTAACTTTTATTTTTAATCCTTTAACACTTTCAATGCTTACCGAGACTTCATGACTAATACCTTGTTGGGTTTGTTACAATACTAGCTCCATCTTAGTCGGCACTTTTCCCTTTTCTTACTTTTTCTCCTTTTTATCATACCTAAGGACTTCTACACTATCTAGTAGATTGTCCCTGGGTAGATCCCTCCGGTTCTAGTTGGATCGTGGGAACGAATACCTATACCTAACCACCTTATAACTCTAAATAATTAAATACATGGTCGGTCTTTTGGTATCATTTACAGCCTTAAAACCATTTGTAATGCTCCCCCTCAACATGTGCATCGATATTCGAAAACGTTTAGCACATGAAGGGAGAAGCTTGCACTTGAGTCGTTTAAAATCGCATCTTTAGCCATATATTTTAATCATATTTTCTCCCCTTAGCAAAAGTGTCAAATCTCTTGATATTTTGTATATCAATTGATTCAAATATTAATGGTTTCAGGGAAAAAATATATAATTATTAACAAGCCGTGTTAGGAACATTTTAATGCTTCCCCTTAAATTATGAGAGAATAATATGGTGTTTGAGTATGTTAATTTGAAAAAATTTAAATTTACTAAGAAATTCCTGAAAATTCGTACTCAAACACTATATATGCCTATATTTAAGTCTACACTACACATTTATATATTCACAAGATTATGTGTGAGACATGACCTGAAAAATTCTAACCAAAAATGACAAAGTCATTCTGTCCATGTCAGCAATCTATAGTCCGTCTCGATAATCTTCATTTGGAAGTTGTCTTAGCTTCCTTCCGAACCAGCAATCCTTTCTTGAGTAGATTCAAAGCAGATGTGCAAGCCGCATTAAGTAGTCTTGATGTATAAAGCCTAAATATCCGAAGTACATAACTAATTCGAAACTGTAACACCAAAGTCAATTAAGTCCCGGATGTCCGTATTTCTCCTTACACGATAGTGATGATATAAATTGCAACACTGATGACATCAAATAACGTCGATTTTATAGCATCTTTTATCCCATGTTATTAACCCGTTTTGTATAGTTATTGCAAAGAATTGTTGCTTAATCGTTTATATTTGAGAATTGCAGTAATTATGGAGTAATTGGTGAAAGTTAGCAAAAGGCGCGCATTCTGGAGTTTAAAAGAAGATATTTTGAAGATTACTATTCTGAAGACCAATACGAATGCCACATTCAAGTCATAACGTTCGTCTATCATGAGATTGGTCAGCTTCTGTTGAACAAGTAGGAGTAACATGTCCTCGATGTCTTGTAGACAAAGTCGTGATAAATCACCTTCTTTAAACTTGTATAGCTCCCGATCCTCTCTACAAACTTTTATCTCGTTCAAGTGACCGTAGTCATAGAACTTCATAATCTTAAGGCTGGTAACTGTATTGATTCATTTTCTGGAGTAGACATCCTTCATTGAAGTCATGTTGCTAGCAAACCCGTAGAATCGGTAACGTTTGGGACCCCAGTGTGAAGTACCCCAGTAGGCATGTTTATCATATACCACCTTTACGGGACTCCATAGATTAGGAACCATGTCTTCAATCCATTTGACCTCATAAGTGGCAGCCTTTGTCTTTGTTACGGAAGTTGAGTATTGTCTGCTTAAACTTCCACCTTTTAGATATTCCAGGTCGTTGTTGATAAAGTAATCCTGAGGGATAACTTGACGACCTTTGTAATCTCCTATACTCTTGTAATCGTTTAGTTTTTGGTATCATTCGTTAACTCAATTAGTTTACCTTGGCTAAATTATTACTCTTGTATTGATTATGACGTTTAAAGGCTAATAACTTCTGGTATTAGCCATTATTATGAAGATCTAAATGTTTAGTTTGTTTATCTCGATTGCTTAATTTATCGTTGATTGCTTGTTTATGTTTATCAGTTTATACTTGTTTACGTACTTTTGTATGCGACCTATCATTCAACAGGATCTAGTGATACGGACCAAGTAATCTAGATGCCGGGATAGCTCCCATATAGTGATTTATACATCTAGACCAATAGGATCACAAATAACGACCTATCTTTGCCATTGGATTATGAGCTTAGTTAGACCAACAGGTGACCTTGGGATCAACGAGTACATTCTTGATTAATTGGTAAATACTTGGTTAGTGGACTACTAGTGTATGAATTGCCATTAAGTTGTAAGTGGGTAAAGTCTCCATGAGCTAGGGTTTAACAAGATCACCATTGCTTTAATCCCTAAGATAGATTATAATCAGCAAATAAGGATGCTTTATGCGGATGCGTTTAATTGTGACAGAATTCTACGTGTCTAGGTTTAAGGAAGAAGTACTGCCTTAATCTTAAGAATGATATGCCGCCTCGAGATAAGTAATCATTGTACTAAATAAACAAACCAACGTTCTGATTGGATTAATAATGGTTAATACAATTTTCTTATATTCGACTATATCGCTCTTCTATCTTCTGTTAATTTGCTTGCGTATGTTTTAGTATCTTAAGTTGATTTTAGTTACCTCCGAACCCGTGCTAGTCTCTCGGGCTGAAAACTCCCTTATCCATTAGATTTAGGATTAACATAGGTTTAGCATAGGTTTAACATAGAATAGAATTAATTTAGTTTAGATAACCAAAATATTGATAAATTAAAAGATTGTTTCTCACTCTTAGTGATCGACACCATACTTACCACGAAACTCCCATCGATCGGGTACACTACTCGTTAAAGTGTTGTTTTTGGTAAAGTCGTCAAAATATAAATTTAAAACTAGAAACATTAATTATAACCACACAACGACACATCAAGTTTTTGGCGCCGTTCCCGGGGAGTGAAAATATAATCTTGATTTTTATTTGATATTTTGGTTTTTAACATTAGATTAGTCTAACCCTTAGGATTAGTGTAGTTTAGAATAGTTTGTATTCCTGTTTGTTTGCTTATTGTGTTTATGTAATACGGCGTATTTAGTTCACTGAATACGACGTATAAGTTATTTGACGGTTCTCTTTCCTAGCAAGTTTATTGTTGGCTCTTAAAAGACTTCATGGATTCTTAGAAGTTACTGCTGCTCAGGTACATAATGGAAATTATGCTAAGTGGTTAGTACTGGTAGTATAATGTTACCACTGCTAGTTACTACTGTTAATATAATTTAGTACTGATAGCATAAAGTTACTGCTGTTAGTTGAAGTTAAGACTGCTCAGTGTTGAAGACTAAAATATAAGCTAAGTAGTTAGTACTGTTAGTAGTAAAAGTTAAGACTGCTAGTACAAGTTACTACTGTTAGTATATATTAGTACTAATATTACTACTGCTTATGTTTATTAGTGCTGCTGGTGGAAAGATTACGACTGTTTGAAGACTTTCTACTGTCAAGAGGATAAAGACGAATTAAAGAGATAAAGATTGTTTGGAGAACAAGAATGCGTGTGAAGATATGTGTTGAATACTTCTGTACAGATATGGGGGGGGGGGGGGGGGGGGGGGCATTAATGTATTTATTTAGAAGATTACGTTTATGTATAGAAAAGATTAAGATATGTTAGGAATATATTGTAAGCCGACTAGGACTCCTTAGTCTATAAAAGGAGGCTCTAGGGCATTAGTTGATACATCATCATAGACAGAGATCTCTCATATTCTCAAATACACATACACAGATCCAGAGATTAAGAGTCTTGTAAGCTTCAAGGTTGTAAACCCTAGTGCTAAGATAGAGTACTCGTATTATTATCATTAATAATATTGAAGCATTTTGTTACATCTTGTGTTCATTCTTTCAAGTTTACTGTTTCATTGTTATATCTTCTAGATATTAAAGAGTAGATTCCGCATACTCTTTGATATACACATAAAGTTTTTACTATTGTTATTTTGGATTTATCCCAGGTAACATACTCTTTACAAGGTAAAGAATCGATCTAGATTTGGGATCAACAAATCATCTTAAATATACGATACAACGACAGCACATCAAGTTTTTGGCGCCGTTGCAAGGGAGTAAAAATTAATCTTGATTTTTATTTGATATTTTGGTTTTTAGCATTAGATTAGATCTAACTTTTAGTTTAGTTTAGTTTAGATTAATTTGCATATTTGTGTGTTTGTTTTGTGTGTTTGTTTTCTGCATTGTATATTTTGCATATTATGTTTGTGTGTTTTCTGCATTATTCAAAATAAGCTGTAAATTTTTTTTTCAAACCAATACGGCGTATTCAATTTATTGGATACGGCGTATAATTTGTTTTTCAAATCAATACAGCGTATTCAACTCTATCATCAATACGGCGTATTCAGTTTACTGAATACGGCGTATCCGGCTATTTGACAGTTTCTTTCTAGCAAATTTATTACATGTTAAAATGGACGACCCTAACATTACTATGGAGGAGTATATCAGGCTTGAGGAAGAAAATGCTTGTAGGCATGGTAAGGTGTATAACTGAGAAACTGCTACATATGGTAAGATTTGGGATAGTGAAGACGTTCACGACCTCGGATCTGTTGAAACTGAATTCCTAGCTATAGCCTTTAATGACATGTTAACATCTGAAGCAACACTCTCGTGTGAGCCTACTGTAAGTTCTCTTAACGACAATAAAATTGACTTTAGAATAACGTTTGAAGAATCTGACGATGAAGATTACACTATAATTTTTGATAAAAATTCATTTTCTCATAAAATAATTTCTGCCAATGATTTGAAAACGGATTCGAAAAATGATAATGAAATGGTGGATTAGTGAGGGAGATGAACAAATCACCACTTGGGAGGAACTTGTTGAGAAATTCTTCTGTAGATTATATCCCGAATCATACGATGGAGAAGATGAAATGTTTGACGAAGGAGAAAATGGGGGATTAATCCACTTGAATTCTTATCAAACGTAAACACATTATTCAAAAACCATAAGAAAGGGGATGGAAGGACTCAAAAGGTGATATTTCACTCATAGATGAATAAAAATTGGAATAAGAGATATGTGGATAACATTATTCTGAGCAATAATGAATTGAAGGGATCTAAATATGAAAACCCGCCCAACACTGCTACTGATTCATTCTTCAAGGCCTATGAAGCACGTGATATTGAAAAACAAAGTCAGACAAAGCGCAAATATAAGACAACAATAATGATGATGAGCAACCTAACAAGAGAAGGTGCAAAGCAGAAAAGTTTGAAGCTATTCAGTACTCGCTTGGACCCAATGAAGAATATATTGCTATAAGGAGTTATGAATATGATATTTGGGAGAGAAACGGATATAATATGTCCAATATCTATCAAGATATTTTTCAGAAAATAGACGAAGGATGGAAGGTGACGCGCACCAAATAATGAAGAGAAGCTGAAGAAAAGTCTAACTTAAAGACTTCGATGTAAACAAAAGTGCTTCCCGGGAGACAACCCGGAATGTTATTTAATTTTGTTATCGAGTCTGTCTTCCCAGACATCAATACGGCGTATCCGCTCCATACCATACGGCGTATTAATCGTCTGGACGTTATCAGTCTTTATTTTTATTGCACTTTAAAAACATTATTGTTAGATTTTGAATACGGCGTATTCACTAACCCGATACGCCGTATCCACCAGACTGACCCGAACTTATTTTATTTAGTTTAGTTTAAATTAACTGTAGGTACCAAGATAGGAATACACATGTTCTTCCTATATTTTCTACAGGACCTCGAGAAAGAAATATCGACGAATATTGGTGGAGAATTTAAATTTCTGGAAATCTTGAAGTGTTGGAGTCTTGAAACTTCAAGGCGGCTGTTCAACATAATCTTGCTCATAAACGCAACTTGGAGAATCTACCAAGCAAATATTAGGGGAGTTTCTCATTCTAATTCTTTTTAAAATTCCCGTATTTAATGTTTTATATATACAACGAGGACGTTGTATAATTCAAGTAGGGGATGGAATTAGAATGTTTACTTGTCCTATTTTCACATTAAAATGCTTAAATTATGCTCAAATATAAAAAATTTCAAGCATAATTTTGTGAAATTACATGTTACATAACCCGCACACAATAACCCTTGTTAGATATTGTGAGGATTTAACCTTTTGGTTTCCAAATATTTACCCAAATTCCACAAAATATGAGTGTGCCGGTGATGTTGTAGACTTTAGAACTTAGCTTGGTATATCACTCGAGACCGCAATGATAAGTACTATGGATTTAGATGGAGTAACTTGTTTAAATTGGTAAATTTTAGGATTACACCCAAATCGCCTTTACATGTTGCTTATTAACTAACTACACCGGTTAGTTAACCTCCCGTTTAAACCCTTTTCCACTCTCATCTTTAGAGTGAAGATACACTAGAACAACCTGTAGAGCCAATCCTTTAGGAATTACACCAACTATTTGTTTCGTTACACCCTTACACCTTAACCTTCCATGTTAGATTAAGTTTAATTTATAGTTGCTAGTTGCTTAAAGTGTAAAGTTTGTATTTCCTGAGTCTTGTGTCATTTTCTATCTTTGGTGCGGTTAGAAATTTACGCATTGCAAATGGGAATGTATATTAGTAGTCAAAGCTCATGTGATTTTACTACCGTCACAATTATTGGTGAATCCGAAGACGAAGGAACTATCGAAGAAATTATCCGGAATTATTATGATCGTGAAGATGCTAAATCATATTCTCGATACCTAAACCACAAAAGTCGATTTTCAAAAGAGAAAAAGAGCAGAATAGGTCGAGCAAAGTTATCAATTCCATAGGAGACAACGTATAATTCCATATACTTTAGTAATCGTTCAATTTTTTGTATCATTCGTTAACTCGGTTAGTTTACATTGGCTAAATAATTGCTCTTGTATTTATTATGACGTTTGAAGACTAATACCTTCGGGTATTAGCCATTATTATGAAGATCTGAATTTTTGGTATTTGTTTATCTTGATTTCTTGATTTATCGTTGTATGCTTGTTTATGTTTATCAATTTATACTTGTTTACAAACTTTTGTATGCGACCTATCATTCAACTGGATCTAGTGACACGGACCAAGTAGATCTAGAGTTAGAAAGACAATATTTATGTAACTATAATTCTAGATGTATAAATTACTATATGGAGAGCTATTCCGGACTCTAGATCTACTTGGTATGTGTCACTAGATCCAGTTAAATGATAGGTCGCATACAAAAGCGCGTAAACAAGTATAAATTGATAAACATAAACAAGCATACAACGATAAATCAAGAAATCGAGATAAACAAATACCAAAAATTCAGATCTTCATAATAATGGCTAACACCCGAAGGTATTAGCCTTCAAACATCATAATAAATATAAGAGTAATTATTTAGCCAAGGTAAACTAACCGAGTTAACGAATGATACCAAAAACTGAATGATTACTAAAGTATACGGAATTACATGTTGTCTCCTATGGAATTGATAACATTGCTTGACCTCTTCTGCTCTTTTTCTCCTCTGAAAATCGACTTTTGTGGTTTAGGTATCGAGAATATGATTTAGCACACTTAAAACTCGTTTTTAAGCCTTCTATTTATAAGGTCTGGAAGTCGGTTCGATACGGTGTATCCAAGGAGTTGGATATGGTGTATTGGGGATTTCTTAGAGTAGGGACCACGCTTGATATCTTCCAGAATATTATATTCGTTCCATATATTGAATATGACGTATTGAGTATCTTTGGATACGGCATATTGAGCTTCATCCTCTCTGGTCTTTGGTGAGTGCATGCACAGATACGCCGTATCTTCCTTGATGGATACGGCGTATTGGTCTTCAGAATAGTAATCTTTAAAATATCTTCTTTTAAGCTCCAGAATGCGCGCCTTTTGCTAACTTTCACCAATTACTCCATAATTACTGCAATTCTCAAATATAAACGATTAAGTAACAATTCTTTGCAATAACTATACAAAACGGGTTAATAACATGGGATAAATGATGCTATAAAATAGACGTTATTTGATGTCATCAAA
Organism: Tanacetum coccineum; assembly: GCA_026074375.1. Classification (NCBI taxonomy): domain Eukaryota; kingdom Viridiplantae; phylum Streptophyta; class Magnoliopsida; order Asterales; family Asteraceae; genus Tanacetum; species Tanacetum coccineum. The sequence goes on along the minus strand of BQNB010188357.1, from coordinate 2,077 downwards.
CACCAAAGTCAACTAAGTCCTGGATGTCACAAATATTCCCTCTAAGTAGTCGAAATGATAACACCTAAGTCAACTAAGTCTCAAATGTACACATTTCTTCCTGCAGAATACTGACTAACTTAAGGAATCATCATACTTATCAAACCTATGTGTACCTCTTTTGTTAACTAATTCTACTCCCTTTTAAAATAAGCTTAGTGATTAACCGTTTGAGGAAGCATTTATTAAATCAGTAACCAATCTTCTCACGCTTAGAATAAATCTTCTTACAACACTTCCCTTTAGTATCTTCAATGATGCATACTTGAAATCATAAGATATATCTTCCCCCATGTAATTAAAATAACGCACCCAAAAGTAACAAGTCAAACACTGATTTTCTCTACGGTTATGACATTTGTCTTCTCGGAATGACCTAAAATGAGAACAGGGTATGAATTTTATCACGTGTACTCATTATCTTTCTTGTATATCTATTTCTTCCCCCTTGCTGGTTTTGATACCTCAGAATCAGCAAAACCTAGTACGCACATATACTTGAGATCGTATTCGATGAATTGATAAGCTTAAATCTATTCCATGAGAATCAACTAAGTTTAACTTGCAAATAAGTCCCTAAAGTTTGAAACAAATGACATCTAAAGTTCTTGTAGTTAATATAAATTGACTCTTCTTAAAACTGTGATCCGTCATTATCAAAAACTTTATCTGTTTATTTCGTGACTTATTTTGAAAGACCATTTTAAAAGATTATTTTATGGCACTTTCTCCCCCTCAAATAATGATCCGTTTTCTATTTAAAAAGCTGTTGTCATTGTTTGAGTGGTCGAATTGTCTTTGAAAATCTTTTTGTGATTACAGAAAACACTGATTCATTGTGAAGACAACTTTTTACCAATAAAAATAAGATTTCTCTTATTTTTACAAATAAATGCACTGACACATACACTTATTGTATATAGAAAGCACGGGTTGTGTTGCAAAGTAAACAAAATCTTTTGCATGGTCATAAAGTAGACCATGCCCGAGAATAAATTCCCGTTGAGAGGTCAAGTTTTCTTTTTGAAAAATTTTATAAGAAGTGAAAAAATCTTTTTGTGTTTTTGTGATTTTATATATACATATTATACAGAGGATATAAAAATAGGTACCACCACTATTCTTCAGCTTCATTTGCCAGTTCTTTCAGAGTCTCAGGAGTAAAACTTCTCATTCACAGCTTGTTGATAAGGAATTCAATTCTTTCTCGACATAGAGCTTTGGTGAAGATGTCCGCCAACTGATATTTTGTTCTGACAAAGTAAAGCTCAACAACTCCATTCTCCACTTGCTCTTTAATAAAGTGATATATGACGTCGATATGCTTTGATCGAGAATGTTAAACATTGTTGCAGCATAAGGCAATAACGCTTTTGTTATCATAGTACATTGGAATTTTATTGAATCCAAGGCCATAGTCGGTAAGTTGTGATCTCATCCAAAGGACTTGAGCACAACAGCCGGATAAGGCTATATATTCAGCTTCCGTGCTAGATATTGCAGCGCTTTTCTGCCTTTTTTTATGACCAGCTAACAAGTCTGTCTCTCAATAATTGCATACTTCCAGATGTACTACGTCTTGTATCTTGACAACCTGCGTGATCAGCATCTGTAAAAGCTATTAGAGCAATAGCAGAATCCTTCGAGTACCATAGTCCCTGATTGACGATTCCTCTTAGATATTGAAAGATTCTTTTTATAGCAAGTAGGTGATTTTCGGTAGGACGAACCTGATACTGAGCACACATACAGACAACATATACAAGGTCTGGTCTACTAGATGTTAGATACATAAGGGTGCCAACCATGACACGATAATGTGTAGGATCAACGGATTTCCCTTGTGTGTCCTCATCCAGTTTAGATTTCTCCACAATTGGAGTATCTACTGGGTCATAGGATTCCATTATGTATTTTGATAAGTGTAGAATACACATATCCGTTTGTACCTAAAATAGCCCATTTAAACCCAAAACAGACCAAAAATGGCAAAAATATGCTTGTATTTGTGTTTTGTGTGTGCAGGTACGGATAAGTC
>BQNB010188353.1:0-11958 GCA_026074375.1 Tanacetum coccineum | reverse complement strand
TAAAGAGTGGGATTGCCACTCGCAATCAAATCAGAGAAAGTGAGAACTTCTTATGAGAATACTCCTTACAAGCCATTTCAATGACGTCGATTCGGTTCGCCGTCATATCATCGTAATTAGAGGAGTATCGTTTGATCAAGATTGAATGTTATGGCTTCTTTTCCAACACGAAGAGTTAATTCGCCTTCGTAAACATCAATCAAAGCACGTCCGGTCTTTAAGAAAGATCTCCCGAGAATTAGGGGAACTCGGGGATCTGCATCAAAGTCTACGACTACAAAGTCGGTCGGGAATTTGAACTTTCCTACTTTTAGGTAGACATCTTCGGCGAGCCCGATCGGTTGGGTAATCGAACGGTTCGCAAGTTCAAGAGTCATAGAAGTAGGAGTGAGCTCCTGAAGAGAAAGCTTTTTCCACACGGATAATGGCATGAGATTTATGCTAGCGCCAAGATCGGTCAAGGCTAAGCACTCATCCATTCCGAGAAAATCACATGGTATGAGAAATTTGCCGGGGTCTCCAAGTTTTTTAGGTAACTTGTTGAGGATGCCCGCCGAGCAATGCTCATTTAAAGGAGTTCTAGCCATTTCACTTAATTTTGCTTTGTTTCCAATTAAAGCTTTAAGAGTCGAGGCAAATTTTGGCATAAGAATCAAAGCATCCGTTAAGCTAATTTCGAAACTCAAATCTTTAAAGATTTCATATAATTTCTCAATTTGGTCGTTAGCTTTTTCACGGCGCCTTTCATCATTACGTCTCGAAGGATATGGAATTGATGATTTCAAGTTAGGCATCAGAGCACTAACGGGAGCAACAACGGGTTCAGAATTTGGTACTTGAGGTTGAATTTGGACAACCGGAGGTTGGACGTCTTTGGTACTTCTATTATTAGTAGGAGGCACCGTGTCCTTTGTCACCTCGGTTTCACGTTTTACTACTTTAGGAGGAGAAGAAGTAGTAGGAATCGTGGGTCCTTGATAAGCAACACCGCTTCGGGTGGTAATACCCTTCAAATCTACCTTCGGGTTAGTAATGGTATTACTAGGGAGTGTCCCTGAACCTGAAGTAGAAGCGGTATTGGAATTCACAAACTTGGAAAGCATGTCCGTTAAATTGGTCATTTGATTTTGCAAGTTTTGGTTTTGGTCTTGCATGTTTCTCATCACTGCATCATTAGCTTTGACGTAGCTTTCAAAATCGGTCTTTGTCACACCTTGTGTTTGCGGAGCCGGAGCTTGGTAAGGTTGAGCTTGGTGAACCGGGGGTTGATTAATCGGAGGTCGATAAATTTGGCTTTGGTTGTAATTATTCCCCCGGTTTTGGTTGTAACGGTTTTGGTTATTTCCTTGGTTTTGTTGAACGGGAGGAAAAAGCCAAGGAGTCGAAATTGATACAATCGGGGGCTCGGTAACCGGTATTTCTTGATTGTAATTAGCTCGCTAGCTTGGGAGAAATATTCTATTAAATATTGCCACGATAAACGTTAGCCATCGGGTGCGGGATAGATTTTCGTTAATAATGAGCACACACCACAAGTACAAACTTTCCCGACCACTTTCACTGAGCGGGAGCTTGGGTTGATTTGTTCTTATCGAAATTAAAGCTATTACCATATCTTAAGTTCGCAACACCGAGAGAAATACAAGGGTAGAACAGCTCGAACCACATCACTTGGCAATAACCGTTTGTTACGATGAATTACGAACTTGGATGTTTCTTTCAATGATCTTAACCTCTCACAGGCATTTATCCAAAAATTTACCACCCCGACGGAATTCAATGAATTCTTGATCATTAGAGTTTCAAAGCATTTATAAGAAAGTAATCGAGTTGATGTAACACCGAAAAATCCCATGATGTGGGCAAGCCCGAAGAAGATCATTGAATCGGTCCCATGCCACGTAGAAAGTTCATCAAATCTTTGTTGAAATCTTGTGAATTCATTCGAAGATTTGTTGTTTTGGAAGGAGGTAATAAATTGTGATGAATTTCAACCAAGATCATCCCATTTAAGAATCGATCGAGGGGTTCTTTTTCAAGCCAAATTTGGGCTGCCCCCTCGATGGAAAATGGGAAAAGCATAAGATTTTTATTTTTATTTTGTTTTTCTTTACCGACGTACTCGTCGACGTTCAGGAACTTCATCGTAGAAGTGATCTGTTGTAATAACGGATGAGAGCATAAGTGTCTACTTGTCATGTCCGAGGAAAGTGTTTTGTATTTGCACGAGGGTAAGCAATCCGTGCCTTAAGCTCAAAGTCGTCGCGAGTTGATTTTGTCACAACGATTGGCATCCCGTAACCCACGGTGGGTGCTTCGAGCAATTGAGCCATAGTAACGGAGTATCGTCCATCGTAAGATACGGGAGGAGCTTGATTTTTAATTGGTTCAACAAGATTAAATGGTTCAACAAAAGTCGGGTTGACAGTGCGCATGCACTAAAATTTAAAAAGAAAATTTATACTAAATTTTTTTTTGTTTTTTTTTAATTTTTATTTTTAAAATTTTTTTTTTAATTTTTTGGGTTTTTTCACAATTTTTTTTAAAGATTAATTTTAATAACGGACAATGAGATAAGACACTTAAACATAATAATCAACTCGCTTCTCGGTAAGCTCTTTTAAAAGAAAAACGCACAAAGAAGTTTGTTTAACTTTCTGGAAGGTGAGCCGTACCTCGCGAGAGACACAAAAGGTAAGTTTTTGATTTTTTAGTTCGGGAACTTATTAATGGATAATACTTTAATTGAAAGTATTATATGTTGGTGTTCTTTTACCAACTTGATAATTTTTTTATTTCTTTTTAGGGGATAATGATTTTTTTTTTTTTTTTTTTTTTTTTTTTTTTTGTTTTTTTTTTTTTTTTATATTTTTGGTTTTTTTATTTGTTTTTATATTATAATTATACTAAATAAAAGAAAAGAAAGATCTTTTTGTATTTTTTATATGAAAATAAACAAAATAACTTCACACGGAAGGATCTTCAAACAAAAATTTTCAAACGGCTTCAACAATCGTAGACAATCCTCCCCGGCAGCGGCACCAAAAACTGATCAATTTGAATCAAATACCTTTTTTAAATGTATATTAATATATAAATATAAAATACTTACATAAATATATAAATATAAGAGGGTAAGAATAAAAAAATCACAATTATAGTAATCCGGGAGTATGATTTCCCGGGTCGTTATCCCCAACGAGGAATGCAATTGAAAGCCGAGAGTCGTTTTGAGAATCGATGCTTGAATGGGACAAAATTGGGATTGGTTTTCTAAATCTATGGGAAAATTAAGGAACTAAAATTAACTAAGGCAACAAAAATTTGAACTAAAACGTAAAACCGGGATCCTAAAAACGCGCTAAATTATCAACTAATTCAAGTTAAAACCCTACAAGAGATTTTAATGCATGCAAACCTCAAATATGACAAAAGAAAATTTTCTAAAAAAGATTTATATTTTTTTGGCTTTTTAATAATTTTTTATGAATTAAAAACTAATTTAATCTATTAAAAATCCTAGAAAATAGCAAATTAATCCCTAAAAATTCCAAAAAATGATTTTCTACTTTAGAAAAGTCTAAAATATGATAAAAATTAAGAAAACTATTTTTAACTACTTTTTATAATAAAAATCTATTTTCTAAAATTAATTTAAAAAGCTAAAAATCAAAATTAAAATCTAAAAGTGGTAAAAATGATTTTAATGCTTGTAAACCTAAAAGTATTTATTCTAAAACAAAAAACTATTTTTTTGTAATTTTCTTAATTAATTTACTAATTTTAAAAGACTTTTTAAAATTTTAACTTTCGAAAAATAATTAAAAATAACAAATAAGATTGAAAAATTCTAAAAAAAACAGGAAAAGTCCTAAATGTAACAAGGAATGCAAGAAAAATAATCACACAATCTCAGCTAAACAAATAAGCCCTAAAAAGCTCTAAATAAGCCACGGCTTATTAAATGGGCTAATGGGCCAAAAAGGTAATAAAGCAATAATGGGTGCAAAGGATGACGGATGAGCTATTGTAGCAGAGTTGGTTGTGAGTGTTGGGTTAAAACGCTTGGTTGAGGGTGTTGAGGTCTCGAGTTCGAGCCTTGGCTCACTTGAGACTTCCACCTTCCCAAGTATTTTTGAATGCCATTTTTTTACAACTTTTTAGAAGACAGAAAAATAAGCACTTTTTATAACTATAGCTTTTTATGAAATCCAAGGAATAAGCTGAAAAAGCACAATGAAAATGACAGAATGCTTATTTTTATACTTAAGAAACTAATTGCAAAAAGGCTAAGCTTACAAGAGCAAATAAGCAAATGACAAAGCAAGATAAGCAAACATAGATCTCAAGGCAACCTTAAACAGCAAATAGGAACACAAATTAGCAAATAAGAACAATTATATAAGCAAAAAATAAGCCTTTAAATCTTAGCAGTAGTTGTGTTGGGGGGGGGGGGGGGGTGGGGGGGGGGGGGGGGGGGGGGGGGTGGTAAAAAAAAAAAATTTTATTGGGTGGGTTGGGGGGGGGGGGGGTTAAATCTAACTTTTAAGTTAGTACTGCTAGTTAAACAATTAAGTCTGCTAGGCTTAATAAAAGGCAAATAAGCACAATGAAATTAGAAATAAGCAAAAGCAGATAATAAGCTACACTTAATAAGCACTATTGGACAAAAATAAGCCACTAACAAAAGCTAAAAAGACAGAAAACTTAAAAAGGCTATAACACTTAAAATTTCAAGCTAAACTGCAAATAAGCTCAAATAAGCCCCAGATTAAAAGACATAAGCTAAAATGGGCTTAAACTAAACTAATAAGCAATATTCAACCTAAATAAGCTAGGAAAATAAGCAGATAAGCACAAATAAGCCAATTAAGCAAAATGGCACAAAACAACAGGCAAACCGCAATGGGGGCACTTTTGAGCTTAAAAATAAGCTCAAAGATGGATCCTTATGGAATTTTAACCTTCAAACAGATTAAATATGGAACTCAAAGAACATGTAGCAACAATCAAAACATATTTTGAAATAAAGGATAAGCCATAAAAAACAAATGAAAAAGCATTTTTTTTCTTTTTCTCAACACTTAGCAATATTTTTGACAAAAATGGTAAAACACTAACCAAACGTAGCAGTCCATTTGACATTGCTTCAGAACTAGTTTAACACTTAGCATAAAAACAAAAACACTCTTAAAACTAAAAGATTCAAAGGTATAATCAAACAAGCAGATAAAATGAGCTATAAGCTCAAAGATTCAGACCTTGTTTTCTTAATACCTTAAAAATGAGATTTAATACTTAAAACTTAAACTAGCTGATTTTTACCACTACTTTTATCTAATGTAAGTTGACTCCATTGCACAAAACCAATTTGACGAACACAATTAAATCAGTTAAACCACACTCCTTTTAAGCACATTTTTTGCCTATTTTAACTTGATACTTGATTTTTAATAACAAAACATTAAGACCAGATAATAAAATAAGCCGAATAAAGACAGTATAATAAGCAAGTTTAAATAGCAGATAAGCACTCAGATAAGCCTAGATTAGATTATGCTATTTGTTTTTTTTTTTTTTTTTTTAATGAGCTATTTTTAAGACCAGAAATAAAAGATAAACTTGCACACAAGATTTTTAAACTAAAAGGAAGCATTCATGACAGGGCAATAAGCCCTAAAACAATAAATAAGCTAGAAATTGAAAAATGGAAAACTTACCAAGCCCTTGCTCAAAACAGGGCAAATAATCAAATCTACAAGCTCTAGCTTGTCAAAAGACAAGCTAGTGAGGTCTATAAGCTCTTCCCAAGCTAGCTTATCATCCAAAGAAGCTGAGGTGTTTTTAAGGGGTGGATCTTTTTAGTATTTGTTTTAGATTTTTATGATTAAAACAGGAAATAAAAGAGATTAAATTGTAAAATAAGGTTTGATTCAAGAGACAAAAAGCTTAGTGAAGCTTTTAGGTAAGATCTACAAGCTGTTTCATAGCTTTTCAAAGCTTAACAGGTTATAATAATGATCAAACACAGAAACTTAAAACACAAACCTCAAAATTTTCATTAAAAACTTAAACTTTTACAAAGGAAATTGAAATACAGGATAACTTTAAAAACTTAAATGAAAATACATTAAAAAGAGACTAAAAACTTAGGACAATTACTCAAACAAAAACTCTCCCCAACCACAAGGGTTAAGCCCTCTATTTATAAGCCGGATAGAAGGACCTAGATCCTTGGTTTGGTTTTCTTGTGAGAGAGGAAACAAAAGCTTCAATCTTGGCCCTTTAAATCATCTTGTGCTTCTTTAAATCCATCATAGCCCTTGATTATTGCCACGCAATCATTCCCCAATGATTGCTTTTGGATTGCCAACGTGTCAGGTGCCAAAAACGTCATCCCTTGCATCATTTGAGCTTCTAGAAGAGGGTTTAAGTGGGTTTAACCTCAGGGTAAGAGTAAATTTGGGGATGGAGGGTAAACAGTAACAATGGAGGGTTTAGCGGGAAAAGGGGTTACCAGGTTTGTTTGATTGGGTGAGGAGTTTGGTGATATGGCACAATTGGTCCCTCGAGTATATTGCAACTTTAGTCCTTTGGAGATTATAATTGTTTGCACTGTTAGTCCTTAAAGGGACTAACGGTGGTGTTATAAAGGGAATGTGATTTAACGGGGGTTAAGTGGTGATGGTGGGATGGTGGGCTAGTGTTGGGCCGGGTATGGAAATAAGGGTGTTGGGCTTTTATTAAGGGGTTTAAGATATAAGTGTATAAGTGGGCTATCTCGAGCCCACTAGGTGGGTACGGGTGGGCCCACTTTTGGCAATTTAGGCTTTCGGGTTCGGTTTTCGATGCTTTTTCTAATTCCACTTCCCGGGGTTGACTTTGACTTGATTTGAATTTGACTTTTTAACTTCAACTTGACTTTTATTTATGCGCTCTTTCTGTCTCGTAGTGCTCGATTTGTCAATTGCTTCAATTTTTTTGTCCTTTTCTTGGATATCCATTACCTGCACAATACAAATGCAAAACATACAAATACAATGTATTTTTGGTACGTTTTTAGTCATTTAAGTCCGATTTTAGTGGTAAAAGGTATGTGTAATTAAACGCATACCAAAATGATGGAGGAATACAAATCATATCTTAGAGCTGATTATAAAAGGGAGCTTTATGAAGCACTGGTCAAATCTTATAACACTGATAAGGATCTCTTTGATACATATGGTGAAGTATTCATGTTAAAAAGGAGTCGAGACGACAAAGATAAAGATCAAGACCCCTTCGCTGGATTAGACCGAGGGACTAAAAGAAGGAAGTCGAGTAAAGATGCTGAATCATCTAGGGATCCAAAGTCCAAGGAGTCTAAGTCAACAAGCTCTTCTAAAGGCACCTCCCGATCTTAACATAAGTCATCTGGCAAGTCTGCCCATGCAGAAGTGCCAAGTCACACAGTTGGTGACTCAGAAGTGCAACAAAATCAAGAGTTTGACACGGGTAACAATGATGAACAACCCGATGACGAGGTTGCTTCCAAGGTTGACTGGTTCAGGAAACCCGAGCGACCTCCGACTCCTGATCCTGATTGGAATAAGAGACAACATGTTGACTTCAGACCACCTCAAACTTGGATTAGTAACATTTCTCGTATAGAAAATCCTCCTACTTCATTCAATGAGCTTATGGATACTCCAATCGACTTCTTCGCATTTGTCATAAATCGGCTTAACATTACAAATTTGACTCAAGAACTTCTAGTTGGACCGGCATTCAACCTACTCAAAGGCACCTGCAAGAGTTGTACAGAACTAGAGTATCATTTTGAAGAATGTTTCAAAGCTACAACTGAACGAATAGACTGGAATAACCCCGAAGGCAAGCAGTATCCGCTGCCGTTGATTGAAGCTCAAGGTCGTCAAGTAGTTCCTGCTGACTACTTCTTCAACAACGATCTTGAATATCTGAAAGGTGGAAGTGCTAGCAGGAAGTACACAACTTCTACAACAAAAACTAAGGCTGCTAAGTATGATAATATTGAAGGCATTGAAGACATGGTTCCGATGTTATGGAGTCGAGTAAAGGTAGCTTATGACAAATTTTCTATATGGGGTATCTCTCACTGAGGTCCAAAACAACAAAAGTTCTATGGCTACGCAAGCAACAGGGAGTGCAAGCATGATGTGTTCTCTAGGAAAAGAATCATTGCAGTAACCTATGTTAAAGTGATGAAGTGGTATGGTTATGGCTATTTGGAGGAGATTATCGTTAGAAGAGAAGATCTTACACAAGTTCAAGGAAGGCGACTTCCCAAGACTTAATCTGCATGATATTGAAGATTTGATGCTTCTCTTGGTCTAAAAGAAACTCTCCAACTTAGAGCAAGATGTCATCTTCAACCTGAATGTAGCATTGGGGATGTTCACCAGACGCATTGTTATTCTTAAACGGGTGGAAGACCTTCAACTGGGAGTCGAAAGCTACCAGAAGAAGCTTAATATCACCAAGCCTAAGACTTTCAGATCTGACATCTCCAAACTGACATCGTACACTACATACAAAAACCCTCAAGGTATCATATATCATGATAAGTTCAAGAGAAATAGGTTGATGCGCTCAGATGTACTTTACAAGTTTTGTGACGGCACACTCACATCTTTTCGACGCGTTCTTCATGATATTGCGAACAACCTGAGGATGGATTACTTGCCAAAGAGAAGATGGAGTAACTTGGACATAAAAAGGTCTCGTATCATGATCAAGGCGATTGATCAGCAGCTGTTTGAGAGGAGATTGATGAGGAATTTAAAGAAGTTCGCTGGAGGGAGAGAATACGGAAATGACTTCAGGCTGCTTGAATGGACGATATGACTATGTCATATTGTGTCCTTATCCATATTAGGTCAATTTATCATATATTATAAATCTTGTGAATATGTAAATACGTAGTGTAGACTATTATTAGGCTTATATAGTGTTTGAGTATGAATTTTCAAGAATTTCTTAGTAAATTAAAAAAAAATCAAATCAACATACTCAAACACCGTATAATACCCTCAAAAATTGAGGGGGAGCATTAACATGTTCTAATAATAAGCTTGCTAATAATTGGACATTTTTTCCCTGAAACCATGAATATTTGAATCAATTGATATCCAAAATATCTAGAAGTTTGACATTTTTGATAAGGGGAGAAAATGTGATTAAAATATATGGCTAAAGATGTGAATTTTAAGATCTCTAGTGTACGTTAACCCATATATGTGCTAAACTTTTTTGATTAATCGATGCACATATGAAAGGGGAGTAAATGGTTACGTGTTGGCTAAAATGTGGAAGTACCAAAGACCGACCATTTAAATTATTGTATTGGAGTTATAAGGTGGTTAAGTTTAGGTATTCATTCCCATGATCTAGCCAGAACCAGAGGGATCTACCCAGGGATATTCCACTAGATAGTGTAGAAGTCCTTAGGTATGAAAAAAGGAGTAAAGTGAGATTAAGGGAAAAGTGTCAACTGAGATGGAGCTAGTAATGGAACAAACCCAACAAGGTACTAGTTATGAAGTCTCGGTAAGCACTGAAAGGGTTGAAGAATTAAAAAGAAAAGTTAAGATAAAGGGTAAAAAGAAAGAAGCCCTCCTTACACTTAAGCATAAATTAGGTTAATACATCTGCTGTCAAGAATCACAAAGATGATTGTTGACATTGAAGACTGACATCATGGACCCAGTGATGCAATGCATAACCCTCCCTAGCCACTCAGAATCTCTCAAAAGATTTCTATTTCATTTCTTATGGAGATTACACGTATTTCTATCAACTTTCTCACTCCGAGTTAGTTGGTATTAAAAAGGTGATAGTCTGCTCCAGCCTCCGATTACTAAAACCAAAGTGAACTATTAAGTCTAGAGCTAAAAGAAATCATCCATAAATCTCATTAGGACACGTATCCAAAATATGCTTGCTAATTCACACAATGTGAAAACAAGAAATATAGTAAGAGTCCTACGCATTATCCTTGTGATTTTGCCAAAACATCCGAGTGATACTTAAGTAGTCACAATGAAGATGGAAATCCTGCTTGAGCCAACATCAAACAAGCTCTTGGTAGGTGACTTTTAATATCCTACACAGATCAAACTTGTGATACTGGATATCGATTCGGTCCAGCTTATGAATTGACGAATGAATTTTAAAAAAGGATCAAACTGTTAGTGTGTCATAAAAACCGTTTGCATCTTGATACACCGACTGATTTTCCTAAATCAATTTTAAATCTTATGTCTATGGGAAGCCTCATAAGGGTATCTAGACATAGGAAAGCTGAACATGAATTGATGGCTTAATCAGGAAGATAGTAACTTACCGGTTCACTCTTACCGTGTTGTCTGCTTTAAGATGCTTCGATAATGAGAACGGCTAGCGCAGCTGCGAAACCCTGTCAAGGAGATTCTTAGGAATTCTACCTGATCACAAGCAATATTTATACTGAGCAACGGGGAACCATGGTTATTACAACCGTATTCAATGAAATGACAAAACCACTTTTTTCCATATATGTTGTTTATCACTAACCTATTTATGTAGATTTCCTGACGATGATAGCAGTTTCTCGATGACGAGTCAAACCCAATACCACATGCTCATACTCGACCGACATATATAAAGACATCATGAAAGCTCAAGTACATGTTTCAAGACTTCTTCTACTCTAATACTGTACGTCTTTCTTGAGGCGACAAAGTATTAAGTTGATACTACACGTCTTCCATAAAGTGAAAAAGTGTTAAAGTTAAAGAATATCAAGAAAGATGGTTACATACGCTTTCAACATCAAGAATAGTATGAGCATGTCGGTCCAGAAGTCATAAGTTTACAAGAAGGCAAAAGATCACAAGATGATGATAAAAGATTATGCTTGGTTGATTATCTCAAAGAAGTTTAAGTTCACATTCAAGTCAAGCTATATGGAGCAAGCTCAAGCCTAAAGATAAAGATCACTACATCATGTTCACAAGATGAAGTAAAGAAAACAAGACTGCAAGCACAAGACTTAAGATAAAGCATAGTATGCTAGGTTTAAGTTTTGGTAAAATTAAGTGACCTCCCTTAGGGGGAGATTGTTAGGAACACGAAAAGTGTCGGTCACTTCGATTATATCGTTTGATAGCTCGTATAGTAATATTTGGAACCTTAATTAGGTAAACGGGCCAAGGCCCATGTAAAGCCCACAAGGCCTCTTTAAGCCGGCCCCTTGTGTGGTATATATACCCCTCTCCACACCTTGGAGAGGGTTGATTGTTTACTTCTCATTTTACTAATCTATTATTTCCTTTTTCCTTTCTCTCTCTAGAAGTGTTCATCCATCCCTTTCTCTCTCTAGTTCTTTATTTGTTTGATTGTGAGTTTAGATAATCTAGTATTCTTCAATCTGAATTTTAGATTACCAAATATTAAAATATTTTGTGTAATATTGGTAGATTTGTGTAAGATATAGATAAGTGAATAGGTCACATATGATGTAAAATATTTCAAACAATATTTTCATAAATTCCAAAATAAAAGTCTAAGTTACTTAAAAGAAAGAATATGAAACATGGTATGAATGGTTTTTAATTTAAGAAAGCTTAATAGTCTAAGACTTCTTCATTCTTGATTTTTACTTGTAACGATTTTATGTATTGTTATCGACAAAACACGAGAAAATCGTAAGATATAAATAAACGTTTTTACCGATTTATTTATATTAACAGTCAGTATATATGATCACACCTATTGGATTCCGTGTAAGTCCTTCTGATAATTTGTCCATTCGTAATGCATGCAATCAATTCTCCCAAGTATTCTTGGGAGTCCTTGTTATTCTTCATGCAATGCATATTGATGACATCAAATAACGTTACATTTATACCATCATTTATCCCAAATAAATTACACACTTATATATAATTATTGCAAGAA
>BQNB010188352.1:0-11959 GCA_026074375.1 Tanacetum coccineum | reverse complement strand
GCCAACTCCTCGTTTATACTTTGCAAATCTTGAAGATGTTTGTTAAGCAATTCTTGTACCTCCTCAGATTGAGCATGTTTAACTTTAAAAATTTTGTCCCAAGCTTGCATTAAAACCTTCGGTGTTTCCCTAAAAGAAATACGATTAAACTTCTTTAAAAAGTTTTGTATCGATTTCATTAGATCTTCTCGGGCTTGCAAAGCTTCCATTCTCATTTCTTGAGGAGGTTGATGAATGACGGGAAATTGCTGGGGTTGAAATTGGTCAAAACCGGAAGAATTGGAATCGTGAAAATTTTGATTCATCGGTTGACCATCAAAAGTCGCATGAGGACCCTCGTAATTTTCACAACAAAGAATTTGTTGTTGAAAACTTGGTAAAGTTTGTGGGAACTCATTATAGTTTTGATTGTAGCATGGTTCCGGATTAGAGATAAACAGAACTTGCGGTGTACAATAGTGACCATAACGAGCATCGTTCCCACATAACTCATAAGAATACGTCTGATACTGAGGTTATGGAGGGTAGTCGGAAAGATTTCGAGAATCATTGAAAGAATTCAGATTTGGATCATAAGCGAATGAATTTCCAGCTCTCGAAGTGCAAAATGAACAAAATCCACCTTTTAACTGGCCTTCACACCAGCAACAAGTGACTGGCTTTCCATCTCCATAAAAAAATGAAATCACCGTTAAATATAAGTTAAGATGCTAACACTACTCATACTTGTACCTTGTGAAACTTTTCGCTCCCGACAACTATTATATCTTAGGTGAATGTGCTAATTTCGAATTTCAACCATAGATCAAACGTTTTGCGAAATTTCTATGCGTCACGTTTCACCAAAAAAGTAATGAGTTTGAAGGCGAGATCATCCCATGTAGCGACTTTCGTCTCGGCACATCCCAACCTTGCGGCTAAGTGACCAGGCTTTTGACACCCCACAGAGACTAGTATCGAGACTCACGGACCTTCGGTTTCAAAACTCTTAGATTTCCCATATATACATAAAATCAAAACTTAAAATGAAATAGTCTTAGTTCAAAAGCATATTTAAATTTAAGAAAAAGAGATTTTCCCTATATTTATTAAATCACATTTATTACACTTAATATAATTACACATCCTTTAAACTAAGGAAATCCTTGACCTTTTAGAAGGCTGCAACATCGGTTGTGAGCCGGCAAGATGCAACAAACTTTTATCAGTCTCGGATAATTACTATGTGCCTTATTTAGAAGACTGCAACATCGGTTGTGAGCCGGCAAGATGCAGTAAACTTTTATTAGCCCACAGTTTTTTATTATTCTTGTTACCTCATTTTTTCATTTTTTTTACACTTTATATTACCATGATATAGAGAAAATTCCTTTTTAGAAAATTTAAGTATAAATTTGAACTAAAATTATTGATATCGATCAATACTTCAAAAATTGTTGATATAAGTCTAATTCTCAAAGAGAGCACGTATTATTTGTTCGGTTAGAAGCTTATGGGAGAGAAAAGCCACAAACTATAATTATGAGCTCTTAAGATTTCCAACTAATCCTTGTTTAG
Organism: Tanacetum coccineum; assembly: GCA_026074375.1. Classification (NCBI taxonomy): domain Eukaryota; kingdom Viridiplantae; phylum Streptophyta; class Magnoliopsida; order Asterales; family Asteraceae; genus Tanacetum; species Tanacetum coccineum. The sequence continues at coordinate 10,402 of BQNB010188352.1, read as the reverse complement.
CATCTAACTCATAATTAACTCTATCATTTCTCGTTCTTCGCAAATTTAAAATCTTTAATAAAAAGATCCGCGAATGCTTAGTCTAAAAGTTAAGGGACAAGCTAGAGCTCAACACGCTCGATCGAGTCAAAATTTATTCTTATTCGACTACACAGAAAGTCGACCATTGCGATATAAAAACACATTTTTTAAATTTTTGAAAATTTTATTTAATATTTTTCATTTTTTGGTATTTGGTGGTAAAAACGGATTACGTGAAAACAATGGCTGAGGCACAATCAAATCGATATTAAACCCCCCATACTAGAATTGAACATTGTCCCTCAATGTTTTAAGAAAGGGGCTCGACGAAAATCTAAAAGCCGTTTATTAAGTATAGCTCACAGATAAACTTAGTCGATAAATTTAGATATTGGAGTCCCATAATGAAACTGAGGATATGAATGCTATAGTGACGAAGACAAAACTATGAGCACGAGAGCTTCAAAAATCTGGGCAATCCTGTACAAATATCACAAAACACAAAGCACAACAGAAAGGAATGAGGCGAGCATACCCTCACACTCACAGCATAACATCTTATTCATTACTACTATATTATTAAAAGATAAACATGGTTTGCCACCCACGGAAGCGCTTATTTTTGTTAACCGAGTCTTAGCCTGATCATCCCCCCATACTAGTTGGTCAAGGAGGATAAAATGGAGATACGGAACATCAAGATAGAAAACGTCCCTCCTCCATCAATCAAACATGGGCTTTTTGATGAAAAAGCTTGGAAACTTTAAAGCCCCGATGTGATGAAAAAGGTAGAGATTTCTTCTTTGAAGCAAGAACACCATGCTTGAAAACTTTGTCTTCATTTTTGGATGAAAATGGAAGTAAAGTATCAATCACGGGGAAATAGTAGCAATAAATCTTGTGGATTCGACTTCAATGCATATCCCCGGATCGTAAATCTTGTTTCTATCTCCGAAAGGAGAAGAAACATCAAGATCGGATCCGAGATCATTATGAGAAGGAATGAAGTCGAAATCCATATGAAGGGTGGGATGGGTGGGCAAAATATTAGGCACATCAACAGGGATGTCTTCCACCACATCAATGGTTGAATCTCCCGAATCGGGATAATCAACATGAAATGATTCGAACTCGGGAAGGGAGGTAGAATTTATCTCACCCTTCCTATCGTAATCATCACTCTCAATACCCAGTGGTATTGAGTCATCCGGACCGGGAAATATATCGATCTCTTCCCTAAGAGAGTCACTATCCTCAACGGGGATAGGAAATGTGGGAAGAGACTCGATGATCGTATTTGGATTAGCATGAAAATCTTCTGGCGGACGGGGAGATGAATTATCGTATAGCAACCTCTCCAAAAGACTAATATATTCCTCGTGCTCTTCTATTTAACAATTCTTGAGGAATTGTTATGATTCAAACCGGGCGAACTCATCGAAGAGAGAATCAATCTTGGGAGAGGAAGCCATCAAGGTATCACGATTGAGTAATGATTCAAGAAGACAAGAATCGGTATCAAAACGATCATTTTTCAGAGTAGAATCGAGGTCTTCATTATGAATCGGATTAACCCTACCCTAGAAATGATTTCCGTCGTCAAGATCCAAAAAAAGAGGGTTCGCATAATTTTAATACTTATTTCTGAATAACCTCTCCATGACTTGACTCGTCATCACTAGATAGAATCGGCGAAGAAGTATGGAAAACGTTGAAAAATTTGTCCGTTTAGAGAATCATCATCACAAATCGGAGCCACATCACACTCACATTTCTATATCAGGAAAAATCGTACCGGACTCACTTGGGGATTTGGACAAGGTTTCATCACTATACTTTATTAATTCGCCGCCGATTTCCGTTTTCAATAATAGTGCTAAGATGCTCGTACCTCCCCCCATACTTTAGAGAGTTTATCGGGTTTTACTCGGTCGGTAATACGTGAAGTGAATGCAATAGTATCGTCCTCGTCATCACAAGCAATTGTAACTTTCCAATATCGAGCCTTAGCACTTATATATTTAAACTTTTTTATAAAATTTTTTTTACTCTTTTATTTTTTGTTTTTTTTTTAACTATTAATTTTTTTTCTTTATTTTTTTTTTTTTTCTCATTTTCCCGCAATTCGCTCTCTTCTTGCTCTTTCTTTTTGCCGAATATTATCACACCAAGCTTGAAAAGCAATTCCGCTAATTTTTCTTAACTTTCCTTCAAAGCGGAGTTTTGATGAATGACGGGATGTTGCGGGGGTTGAAAATGGTCAAAACCAAAAGAATTAGAATTAATCGGCAAAAAATTGCTCATAAAATCTTCATTCATTGGTGACTTGGTAGTCGCAATGAGGGACACCCCGGGCAATTTTCACAACTAAGATATTGTTGTTGAATTTTATGAAAGGTGGTTTGAAAATTTTTGGAGAATCCGTTAAAAGAGTACGGAGTTGAAAATTGATTGGTGTTCCTTTTCCATAAGTACAATAAAAACAAACTCCATCATATTGATTGCAACCACACCGTTGGCGAAGTTTGTGGGAACTCATCAAAGTTTTGATTGTAGCATGGTTCCGGATTAGAGATAATCAGAACTTGCGGTGGACAATTGTAACCATAATGACACCCGTCCCTACAAACTCCACAAGTGACATTCTGTTGACAAAGAAACCGTCTAAGAATCGCTGCATCGTAACAAACAATTTTTGGGTGATTTGTGGAGGACTTGTGAAAATTTTTGTGCAAAATTTTCACGAGGTCTTTTGATTTTCGACAATCGTTCTTGCGGTTGTATCAAAAAAGTTAGTATTGATCATTGGATGACCGAAGAGTGAGTTGTGTTTTGATGAGGCGGTTAGAAGATTTTTGAAAGATTCATTTTCATCACAACTTGTAAAACAAATTTCATTCAAACACTTTCGCACAAAAGCACAAGGTCGACATACTAGACCATCAACCGGGTCTCCACAATTAGGACAATTCGAAAGGGATTGTTTAGACAAATCAGGTGTTTTATTAGGATCACGAACAAAAGTGTCAACGGAACAACAATGATCTTTATTATACAAAGCTCCACAAGACGAACATTCCTTAAATGCATACATGATGAAGAGAAGAATTAAACGGATATAAGGATAAAGAGATAAGAGGTTTAATGGAAGGAGGGTTAAGAAAATATTTTTTGGTAACTCGAAAGTCAATAGTTGCACGTAGCTCTTTAGAAAACGCACACAAGAACGGAGAGGACATGTAAGCGTGAAGCATAAAAACCTCACCATTTCGGTCGAGAGTTTCGTAGGATTGACAACCCTCCTTATACCTCTCTTGTAGTTTATAATCTAAAGGTGAGCTGAATTCACAAGTGACACAACGGTCGTTTTTTTTGTTTTTCGATTTTTTGGTATTTTTTTGATTACTTCAAAATAAAAGAAAATATATCACAAAGAAAGAGATAACTTCACCGAAGGTCCTTCAAACACAAATCTGCAAACGTACACAATAATCATTTCACAGAACCCTTCCCACAACGGCGCCAAAAATTGACTCGCTTTAAAATAATTCCTTTAGTATACATAAATATAAGAAAAAATTACATGTTTCGTCCCTATGGTTTATACCAAACATCACGTTTCATCCTATTATATTTTAATTTACACAGCGTACCCTAATTTTGAAACTGTTAACGCTGGTCGTTAACTTTTCTCGTTAAGTCTAATTATTAAAAAGGTATTTTGGTCTTTTTGCTCCTGTCACCACCATAGGGACGACACGTGTAATTTTTTTTATACGAATCAACTTAAAAAAGACCAAAATTTATTTTCTTCTTATTATTATTAGTATTATGTAATTACGCGCATAATAAAAAAAAAATTATACGAATCAAATTAAAAAAAAAATTCTTTTTATAAAAAGAATTTTAAAACAAATATTTATATTAAAATTATTTTTTTCGTTTCAGTTTACGAGCAACAATAAAAAAATCTTTAAAAATTTTTTTATATTTCGTTGTTAGTTACAGCAAAATAAAAATACAATTTTAATTTTTTTTTATTTTGGTTTCAGTTTACGAGCAATAATAAAAAAAATCTTTAAATTTTTAATTTTTTTTATTTTGGTTTAAGTTTACAAGCAATAATAAAAAAAATTATTTTTTTTATTTCGGTTTCAGTTTAATAGCAATAATAAAAAAAATATTATTTTTTATTTCGGTTTCAGTTTACGAGCAATAATAAAAAAAAGTTTAATTTTTTTTTAATTCGGTTTCAGTTTATGAGCAATAATAAAAAAAATTAAAATTTTAATTTTTTTTTAGTTCGGTTTTCCGTTTAGCGAGCACTTTTATTTCGGTTTTCCAGTTTAATACGAGAAAGAACAATTATAAGTCGCAGGTGTTTTGTTAAAAAAATTTTTAAAAATTGCTCGAACTGAAACCTAAGTAAAAAATTTTAAAATTTTTAATTTTTTTTATTATTACTCGTAAACTGAAACCGAAATAAAAAAATTTTTTTTAAATAAGAAATAATAATAATAATAAGAAAAAATTACATGTTTCGTCCCTATGGTGGTAACAGGAGCAAAAAGACCAAAATACCCTTTTAATAATTAGACTTAACGAGAAAAGTTAACGACCATTCAAAATAGGGACGGCCGGCGTTACCAGTTTCAAAATTAAGGACGACTGGTGTATTTAAAATGAAATAGGGACGAAACATGATTTTTGAATAAACAATAAGGACGAAACATGTAATTTTTTCTAAATATAAATATATAATAATAAGAATTATCTCAAAAATATCAATAATAGTAAGAGAAGTATTCCAAGAGGGCTTTTAAAAGGATAATTACTTTTACCCAAAGTAAAATCCCTAAAAACCTTCCCGGGTCGTGTCCCGACGAGGTGCGAATTTGAAAATCGAGGTAACGTTTGTGGAACAATGCTTGAATATCACAAATTGGATTTGGTTTTCTATTTCTACTAATAATATGCTAAAACAAGTAAAGGCACGCTAAAAACGAAAGCAATTAAAGAATTAAACCTAAAAACGATAACGGGAATCAAAACCCGTTCTTTAAAAACCCAAATTCTAAAATTTTAACCCTACAAATGAAAATTTAATTTTTATAAATCCTAAATGATAAAAGAAAATTTAAAAAAAAAGAATTATATTTTTTTGACTTTTATATTATTTATTATAAATTAAAAATGGATTTAATCTAAAAAATTAATAAAAAATACTAAATTAATTTGGAAAATTCTGAAAAATTTATGAAAAGTATTTTGCACTATGCTAAAACTAAGAAAAATAAAATGGTTCAAACTGCTTATTGAAATAAGCAGGAAATAAGCTATAAAGGGATGATAGGCTTAATGGGTAAAAAGACTATAAATAAAAAGTAAGACAAGTAGTAATCGAAAAAGACCCCAGGGCAGTTGGTTGGTGTGTGGTGTGTTGAGGCTTTGTGTGTGAAGGGGAGGTCATAGGTTTGAAACCTGTAGCCACCCTTTTTGTTTTTAATTTTTTAATTTTTTAATTTTTCTTTTTGAAAACTAATCTATAAGCCATAATAAGCAAATTTAACAAAGGAACTTTTTCTAAATCTTAATGATAAGCTGAAATAAGCACAAGGGAAAGAGGCAGTTTAGCTTTCTAAGTTTTTGACAGAAAGAGCTAAACTATTTCTTTTTTACTCAATAAGCTAACAAGACAATCAAATAAGCTAATAACAAGCCTTGACCTAATCCTAACAAGCACTAATAACTAAGGAATAAGAAATCAAAATAAGTTAAATAGCACTGAAAGGAAAGGACAGCAAACACACATAGACAGTTTTACAAAGACTTTTGACAATTTTTAAACAAAGCTAGAGGACAAATAAGCACTTAAATTAAGCTAACAACTAAAAACAAGTGAAGACCTATATTCTAATAACCCAAATGAACAAGAATTAAGCAAATAAGCTAAAGGAATAGGCTAGAAAAGACATGCTGAAGATGACAGATTACACTACTTGGACTTTGGATTTTTAAGATAAAATGGCTTTTTGCAACTTAAGTTTAAGAATTAAAAAATGACTTTTACTAAATGAAAACTTGAAAAAGATTGAAACCATACTTTAATAAGCTAACTTAAATCAAAATTAACCAAAGTTAAGCTAAACTCTAACCACAATTGATTCTGCAATATTGGACTAAAAACTAAACCACAACTAACTATACTAGACTGTTTCGATCTAAATGACTTAAAATGTTAAACCAAAGACCAAAAACTTAAAACAGATGCATATTGCTGCATTAGAAGCTCAGTTTGAACACAAAATCCACACCTTAAGCATTCAATCTTATTCATTCAGCAAATAAGCAGATTGGCATTCTATTTATTTGACAGACTTAGACTAAGGATACAAGATACTTCAAAACTTAACAAACCTAACTTTGAGCTTATGAAAACTAAACCTAAGGCTTAATAAGAGCTAATGAAGATTTATTTGAGAACCAAAGACATATTATACCCATTTTAACCCATTAGACAACCTTGACCCAAACACCCCTTTAACTTTCCAAGGTCCATTTTAAGCTTACAACAGATTAGGAAAACTTGTAAAAACTGCAAATAGATTAAGCATAAGGTATAATAACAACATTTAGGAAATGAGAACACAAAATTAAGCAGTAAAAATAAGCAACAAGAAATTGGCAGTTTTAAAGTAAAATATAAACTATTTTGTAAAAAAACTTGAACTAATGATTTCTAAACTATAAACTAAGCATGATAAGCAATAAGCAATATATTTAAGCAGAAATAAGCAGATAAGTAGATAATAAGCATAAATAAACAAATGAACAGTAAATAAGCTAAAACTGAAAATGAGAGTGTACCTTAGTCCTTTGCTTAAACAAGGACATAAATGCTCAAAAGAGCTTATTCTACTAGCTCTAGCTTATCAGAGATAAGCTAGTAAACCCATAAGCCCTTCCAAATTTGGCTTATCATCCATAAAGCTTAAAACCATAAAACTTTGAGTGTATGAAACAGAACTTAGTGACTTATAAGAACTTAAAGGGCTTATAAAAATTTGACTTGGAAACAGTTTTTAACATAAAAAGCATAAGAGTAAAATAAGGTAAACGTAAAACATTAAAACTGCAATTTCATTAAAACTTAAAAGATTACAAGGCTTTGAAAAGTAAAGTGCAATTTAAAGTAAAAGTAAGCAGTTAATAAAACTGATAATAAAACTACACTACTCCTAAACTATATTACACTAGATAAAAATTACTATTGACTTTTAGTCCTATATATAGACTTCAAATGAAGCTCGAGCTTCTTGTCTTGTGTTTGTTTTGAGAGATGCTTCAAAAGCTCTCATCTTGGCCCTCCATCTTTCTTGTTCACCAAGCCCTTGAATCACAGCCTTTGATTAAGTATCCAAGTCCCATCCACCAATGATATTTCATGGGATTGCCAAGGTGGCACCTCCTTTGTCATTTTCTAGGGTGGGGTTAAGTGGGGTTTTGAGAGAGTGATGGGTTTGTCGTGGTGCAGGGGGTCACGAGAAGGGGATGATGAATAGTGTGGGAAGTTTGGCGGGAAAAGGTTTTAGGGTACTGTTTGTTTATTTTGGTAACGGGGTTAAGGGAAAAGGGACTATGGGTGAAAAGGTTTAAGTATTGTAGGGGCTAACTTTGTTAGTCCATAAGGACTAATTGTGTAAAAGGAAAAAGGGGTAAAGGGTTAAAAGGGTTAACAGAGTTAGTGTTAAGGACTAACAGGTATGGGGCAAGTGAAAAGTCGAGGACTTTGATTTTTTTACTTTTCACGCTCTTTCTATCCCGTGCTCGTTTTTGTCCTTTAGTGAATATCCAGTACCTGCACAGTATATATAGCAAAACAAGCATATATTTGGCATTTTATGTCCGTTTTTGGTCACTTGGGGTCGTTTTATTAGGTAAAAAGTATGTGTAATTAAGCACATAATAAAATCCCCCATACTAAACTATTGTCGTGTCCTCACGCAATGCCATAAGTAAACACTTTATAAAACCAAGAATCTCAATCCCCCTCGACTAATTACCTCGAAAAGTAGCTAAGTGTTCATCAAGGGGAATTAAAGAATCACTAATTTTGAAAAGCCCCGTTTTGACCATTTTTATAAATCTACACTTATTACCACACATATTTTTGTATTTTTCCATTTTTCTTATTTTTTTGTACTTTTTCTTTTTAAGCAACTAACTAGAATGCATAGACTTTCGTTATTTTCATAACTTTAAGGGTCACGAAATAAGAAGCACTTTAATCTTAAAATGCCCAAAAGGATAACTTCATCATCCCCGACTTTTCACTTGTCCCATACCAAGCTTAAAAATGAAATCACCTTTAAATATAAGTTAAGATGCTAACACTACTCATACTTGTACCTTGTGAAACTTTTCGCTCCCGACAATTATTATATCTTTGGAGAATGTGCTAATTTCGAATTTCAACCATAGGTCAAACGTTTTGCAAAATTTCTATGCGTTACGTTCCACCAAAAAAGTAATGAGTTTGAAGGCGAGATCATCCCATGTAGTGACTTTCGTCTCGGCACATCCCAACCTTGCTCATAAGATTTCCAACTAATCCTTGTTTAGCATCTAACTCATAATTAACTCTATCATTTCTCGTTCTTCGCAAATTTAAAATCTTTAATAAAAAGATCCGCGAATGCTTACTCTAAAAGTTAAGGAACAAGCTAGAGCTCAATACGCTCGATCGAGTTAAAATTTATTCTTATTCTACCCAGCAAGAAAGTCAAAATTTTGATAAAACACTTATTTTATTTTTGAAATTTTTTAATTTTTTTCAATTTTTTGGTATTTTGGTGGTAAAAATGGGATTACGTGAAAACCACGACTGCAGGCACAATCAAATCGATAGATCCCCCCATACTAGAATTGAACATTGTCCTCAATGTTTTAAGAAGGGTCTCTACGTAAATCCTAAGCCGTTTATTAAGTATGCTTAAAGATAAACGTTAGTCGATAAGATTGGATATTGGATTCCCATAATGAAGCTAAGGATTGAAGCTCGAGTGATCGAAGGACAAAACCACGAGCACGAGAGGCTTCAAAATCCAGGGCAATCATGGACATACAACAAAACACAAAGCACGAGAAAGAAAGAGGCAAGCCTCCTCACAACACACTTATTCGTTACTACTATATAATTATATAAGGATAAGCATGGGTTGCCACCCACGAAGCGCTTGTTTAAGGTCACTTAGCTTGACCCGTTGATATGTGAGAAATCACATATCTTTATTATATCCAAAATGGCTCTTAAATGATCAAAATGTGCAAAAATATGCTTGTATTTGTGTATTTTGTTGTTTGTGTATGTGTAGGTACGGATAATGCAAATATCACAAGAAAACGGTTAAAGCCGGACAAATACGAACATAAGAATGGAAAGAGTGCAAAAGAGCTGGAAGAATCTAGCAAAAGGTCAAACAAAGTCAACTCTTTGTCAACAATGGTCATCCCACAAAAAAGGACAAAACCCTCAAAAAAAATATACCAAATCAATCCTCAAAGTTAAATCATATTACATAAAAGACCCTAAAACCCTAACACCATTATCTCTTTTATACTTAAGAGATAACGGTCATTATCTCCTTATAATAAACCAAAACCATTAACCCATTTACCCTTCCTTATAACCAAGCTCATGGCCTATTCCTTTTATACCCGGGCCCAAGTCAAACCCCCCACACCCCTAGGTCAAACTCAATTATAAAAAGAAAAGAAAAGGCGGGAAATACTGTTTGTTACTATTCACTATCTTCTCCATTTAACCCATCCTCCAAAACAAAGGGTAAATCCCAATTGGCTATGTGGCATCAAGATTCGAGTACTAAGCTATGACTTGGCAGAGCAAGACGTCATCATGTGCTCTCATTGGCTAGAAATGATCAAAAGGAATAACACGTGGATGCAAGGAAACACACAAGGAAGGGAATTTTTGCACTAAAACCTTTAGAAAAGAGGCACAAGTACTCTGACACATGGATTGCCACGCTGGCAATCCGTGTGATTACACTTTGATCCAATGGACACAAGATGGGATCTAATGATTGGAAGCAAAGAAGGGCCAGGATCATTTGGAGCGTCTAACAGACTTGAGGGCCTAGAAACTTCCTTCTCCTGCTATAAATAGAAGCATCTCCTCACTCACAGGATCATCTAGCTTATCTAGGAGTAGTTATAGAGAGTAGCTTTTAATTAGCTTATTTAATTTTTAAATCGTTTTTTAGCTTATAGATTTCTACTTAATGTAACTTAATTTTAAGCTTGTAATCAGTTTCATATTATTAATAAAAGTTTGCTTTTAATATTGATCAATTTGTCACTT
>BQNB010188347.1:0-11959 GCA_026074375.1 Tanacetum coccineum | reverse complement strand
TGGCATTGGACTTGAGGACATCCAACTTGTTATCAGTCAAACTCTATGTTTTCATATGTATTTTGCGACCTCCTTTTGTAAAACTCTGAAATAATATTGAATGATAACTAAATGTTCCAAAATGTCTCTTTTGAGTCGTTTTCTATGATTATGACTGTTGATTCATGAAGTAATACCCCAATTTAGCTTCTGCTGCTTTATGTCAATTAAGGGGGTGTTACAATGGGAAACCACGTCAGCATTGTTATGTCGTAATGTGTTCATAATTGTTACGCTGTAACACCTTCAATATTTATAAATAGAGCCTTCACTCAGCTCATTCAGATCACTCACCTAACCACTTTACAACACAATATCAAGAGGCGAACAAGGCCTTTAGATGATAAAGCATTCCACCAAGAAGTCCAAGGGAGGATCACTTTACTCATTTTTAGCATTAATCATTCATAAATGCCATTTGTAAGAATTATTATTTATCAATCCAAGATCTCTTCATATATTTCTTATCTTACTATTGCTATGAGTAGCTAAGCACTCCTAGTGCTGGCCTATCCATGTATTTACTATTGTTGCGATTGATGTTTCCTATTTAATTATGCTTTTATTGGATATACTTATTTCCTTTCGTTGATCCCTAGGTTTTGGTAGTGCAGAGGGTGGCTTAGATCTTGTTAGTCCTGTCATTAGACTTACTAGTTGAACCTGGGATTAGCGGGTTACTAGGGTAGATTAACACCTATCCCTAGTGTAGGAATGAACCATATTGCCGCCTCTATCACAATAAACACTTAAAAATCACAAGAACTCTTTCAGAGAGGGTTAATAATCTATATAGGTTATAGAATTGGTCTTAAGGATAGTTGGAGATTAACCACTACGAACTTGGATATCCTGCCCATATGATCTTAGGGGAATTGGGATCGGAAAGTAAGTATAGGATAGACCTCAGATGATAATTCAGGCCTGCCGATATTAGAACTACTAATGAAACTTATAATTGAACATTGCACAGGAAAAATAATCATAACAGTAGTAGTGAAATGGTTAGGCTAGCACGCTTTTCTCCCTAATTACTTCTATTAATTTTCTTTTCTGTATTTACTTTCTTGTAGTTTTAAAATCAATCTTAAAACCATTTTTCTAAACGTGACAAAATCAAATTATAACTAGTAAAAACTTAGCTCTTAGGACGACCTCGGATTTATCAACTATTGCACTACATACGACCGGGTTCTCTGCTCGTTAGTGCGTGTATCGGTAGACGAGTCTTATAAATTTAAAACTTGGCAATTAATTATTCAAAACAATTCTACGGATCAAGTTTTTGGCGCCGCTGCCGAGGAGCTAAAATTAGTTGTAATTTAAATTTATGTTTATATTTTATTTTTCGAATTCTTTTGTTAGTATGTTCTGCTAGTTTTTATTGTTAATTTTCAAATATGGAAGATGACATTGATATCAACACGTTCACCATGGAGCAATACTTGGCTCGGGTCCAAGATGATATTAGACCGGGCGTGGTGAAACCCAAGATCGGCAATGACGTCAAGTTTGAGATCAATAGAAACTTTATGAGGGAATTAAGACGTAAACTCTTCAAAGGTACCGATGATGAGGATGCACACGAATATCTGCGAAGGGTATTAGAGATCGCAAATCTTTTCCACTTCCCTGGTGTCACTCGCGATTCCGTTATGCTTAGAGTGTTTCCTATTACACTCAAGAGGCCCGCCTTGAGATGGATAAACAGGCTTTCAGCAGGGTCAATCACTACATGGGATCTTCTTGAGAAAACATTCATCATGTAATATTGTCCACCTTTTAAAACTGCCAAGAAAATAAAAGAAATCCATAATTTTAAACAAGAGGTGGAAGACCCATTGTATCATGCATGGGAAAGATACAGTCACCTTTTATACAAATGTCTACAACACGACCTGAACAGCCAATAAAGGGTTCATATCTTCTACACCAGATAATACATACCTACCCGCATAATGCTCAACTCTAAGGGGTTTATTCCTCTAATGACACCAACTCAAGCCCTTAAATCAATACAAGTCATGGCAGACCATTCACGTAATTTGTATGATGAAGCAACCACTAGGGAAAGAATCAAAGGTAGCTCGGATGACGTTGATATAAAATAACTTGACGAGAATATTCATGTTTTTCAAGTGAGTTGCAAGACCTGCGAAGGGATGCACTTAACCGAGGAGTGTACTCTACAAAAAGAGGACAAGGTAGTTGAGCAGAACAAGTATATGAGATCCTTGGAGGAAACCATCATCAAATTTTGCGAAGAATCAATTAAAAAATAGGCTGCAGATGATGAATGGATTAGGAAATTCATTGAAAACACAGACTCAAACATAAGGGTACTTCAAACTACAACAAACAACCTATAGGTAAAAGTTGATCAATTAACCCACACGGTCCTCACTAACACAAGTGAAAGAATCAAGGCAAAAACAAAAATGGGAAAGAATGACATGAAGGAGCCGGTTCCTCGTGACTTACCTATTGATTACCCTTAAGCATAAACTATGCCAATTCTAGAATGTCTGAAGGGACAAAAGGGTAACCTTTATAAAACTCAGGAAACTATTTGTATGATTGAAAATCCTTAAGAAACCCATGAAGAGAAAACTCAGATTAATAATGGTTGCAAAATTATCATTAAGGATGTAGAAAGGCTTCGGCAAATACTTACACCTACCATAGACACTTTACCCAACCTTGAATAAGTGGTGTAACCATATATGCCACTAAGCCTATTTCATGATAAAGCAAGTGTTTCAAGAGGAGAGGAACATGATATTCCCTTACAAGATGGCGTAATGCAACCTCTGACCTCTCATACTACCCACATCACACCACCCGACGATGTAGCACCGGCTACCAGTCCTATTTTGGACAAGCATTCGAACAAGTTCAGGGAGGAGTTTTATGATATTACCAGGGTTGTCGAAATGGCAGATGGTAACCCTGTAAAGGATCTCCCAAATATAATAAATACGTATGATTTTGAGACCTTCATCCTAAAATTTCTACACCAAGTAAGCCAATCATCACACGAAACTGGTAAGACAGAAGGGGGAATGAAATATCATCTGCGGTATGGTTCTAATTTATCACTTCCTTACCTAGTAGCAAATTTATGCTCTCATGGTGTTCACTGCTACTCTCACTCGCACTTGATTTTAAGTGAGGGGAGGAACACCCTATTACTTGGTAAATAAGGGTGGAGTCAAGCTCGTGACTCAAACAAAAACAAGCGCTTCGTGGGAGGCACCCGATGCTTATCCTTTTATGTAATTTGAATATCTGCAAATTAGTTGGTTTTGTTTGGTTTCTCACTTGATTTTGCCAGTTCTCACAGCAAGGAATAGGAATTTGAGGTCTCCTCGACTCGTTGTCATGTGGTAAATAGGTTCCTATGTAGGTGTAACCATCTTGCTTACAGTGTAACAGATGTATTTACGGCGTAATCTCCTGTCTGAGTTGCACTGTAACCTTTATTAATTCAAACTTTTAAATTTAACAGCCACGTGATTACGACGTAACTAAACCATTGATTACGCCGTAACCCCTTTCTCAAAACCTGAAATTTGTTTGAAATTTTTTCAAAACCTTGTATAATTAAATGAACTTTGTGGGTATGTTCTCTGAAAACCCTAACGAGACTTCACTTGTCTACTTGGGCCACCAAGTGGTTTAAAAGACTTGTTGCATATGTTAAATGCAACCGTGATTCCTATGAAAGTAAGTTAGTTTTGTATTTCCTGTACACTTCATAATTCTTGTATAAGTTTGTTTAGTGATTTCAAGGGATACGAGATTGCTTAGGATACAAAGATCAAGAGTTCGTCTCTTGCGATTATAACTTGAAGTAAAGAGCAATGCTAGGGAGTCTCTTCTTGTGTTTCTAATTCTTACCTTATTTTAGTATTGCATTTCTTTAAATGTACAATAGGAACATTGTACAAATCAAGTAGGGGGATATGAGTAGAATTACCATTTGAACTATATTTACCTTTGATTTTCTAGTTTAATTTGAAAAAATTAAGCCAGTTTTAAAAAATTTGACATGTTTTTCCTAATAAACTTGAACTGATCTTTGCAGAGCATAATATAACCTTTTATTCTAATTGTGTGATGATTAAAATATTCCAGATTTCATCTATAATTAACATAAATCCAACACCCAAAAAATAAGTGTGTCGGTAGTATTGTAGACATAAGAACATGGCATGTTACATCTTTATTAGACCTGATTAATTAGTTTGGAATAGACAGTTCGAGACGACAACAACCTTATGAATTCACGCTAAACAACCTAAAATTTGTGTGTTGTGTGTGTTTATCGACTTGCGCATGTTTATAACTGACTTGTTTGACCACACGTCTCAAAAACCCCTGTTTTGCACTTAAATTTAGTGCAAGAGTAACCCCCTATAATCACCCTTGTAGCCAATCCGTAGTTTTAAAACCACTTTTTAATCGTTACACCCTTCACCTTACCACCATTGTAGTCTAAATATCTTATGTTGAAATACCTAGCTGCTTAAGATCTATAGGTTTCGGGAATGGGTTCTGAAATTTTGCGCGTTCGTGGAAGACCTATCATTAATGATCTGTAAGGACCCCCTTGTTTCATCACTTTCGATATTGTTCATCTTAAGTGGGGGGATATGTCATTTGCTGCAGGGGCAATAAATAAAGATATAAACCTATTAAGTATAATAATTATACATATATATACACACCACACACACACACAACACACACACACCTTTAGTCTAGTGAGCTTAGTTGAGCTATAAGGTGACCTTGGTATCAACGAGTACGTTCTTATTCTATTGGTAAGGACTCGGACAGTGGACTACTAGTATATAAAGAGCCATTAAGTAGTAAGTGGGTAAAGTCTAGATAAGCTAGGGTTTAGTAAGAGCACCATTACTTAGATACTAAGATAGATTATAATCAACATAAGGATGCTTTATGAGGATGCGTCTAATTGTGACAGAATTAGCGTGTCTAGGTCTTAGGAAGAAGTACCGCCTAAGTCTAGGAATGATATGCCCTTCGATATAAGACAATCATTGCACTAATAAACAAACCTACGTTTTATCAGATTATTCATGGTGGATATGTTTTCCTTACATTAGTTCTCGATCGCTTCTCTATCGTTTGTTTATCTTCTTGTGTGTATTTATTGCTTTACTTGTGATCAAAACCTTAGGTTAGATACACAAAACCGTGCCAGTATCTAAGGCCGAAACCCCCCTTTTTGCATTAGTTTTAGGTTTAACTTAGATAACTAAAATACTCATAGAATTAGGAATTAATGCTCTCGCTCTTAGTGATCGACACCCTACTTACCAACGAAGCTACATCTTGATCGGGTA
The DNA here is from genome assembly GCA_026074375.1 of Tanacetum coccineum. Lineage (NCBI taxonomy): Eukaryota > Viridiplantae > Streptophyta > Magnoliopsida > Asterales > Asteraceae > Tanacetum > Tanacetum coccineum. The sequence continues at coordinate 6,548 of BQNB010188347.1, read as the reverse complement.
CACTGCCCGTTAAAGAGTTGTTTTTAGGTATAGTCGGCATAAAATAAATAGTAAAACTTGATACATATATAACACCTACACAACGACACATCATGCCTGTAATCAAGATTAATGAAAAAATAACTCAACATTAGTTGTTATGGCGTAACATCGCCATCACCTTTATGCCGTAACATATAATTTAAAGAAGGTTGAGTATTCGAGAAAGCATTATGGCATAACCATGGCGATTCGGTTACGCCGTAACATCAATTAAGCCTGGAGAATAGGAAACCACATCAGCATTGTTACGGTGTAATGTGTTCATAACTGTTACACCGTAACATCTTCGATACTTATAATTAGAGCCCTCACTCGGCTCATTCAGATCACTGACCTCACCAGTTCACAACATAGTGCCAAGAGGCAAATAAGGCCTCTAGAAGACGAAGTATTCCACCAAGCAGTCCAAGGGAGGATCACTTTACTAATTTTAGCATTAATCATTCATAAACTCCATTTGTAAGAATTATGATTTATCAATCTAAGATCTCTTCATTTATTTCTTATCTTACTGTTGCTATAAGTGGTTAAGCACTCTTAGTGCTGGCCTAGCCATGTATTTACTATTGTTGTGATTGATATTTCCTGTTTAATTATGGTTTTATTGGATATCCTTATTACCTTTCATTGATCACTGAGTTTTGGTAGTGTAAAGGGTGGCTTAGATCTTGTTAGTCCTGTTATTAGACTTACCGGTTCAACCTGGGATTAACGGGTTACTAGGGTAGATTAATACCTATCCCTAGTGTAGAAATGAACCATATTACCGCCTCTGTCACATTAAACACTTAAAAAGTACATGAACTCTTTCACAGAGGGTTAATAATCTATATAGGTTATAGAATTGGTCTTAAGGATAGTTGGGGATTAACCACTACAAACTTGGATGCCCTGCCCGTATGATCTTAGGGGAATTAGGATCACAGAGTAAGTATAGGACAAACCTCAAATGACAATTCGGGTCTGTCGATATTAGAACACTTAATGAAACTTGTAATTGAACATTGCACGGGAAAACATAATCATAACAGTACTAATGAAATGGTTAGGCTAGAACGCTTTTCTCCCTGATTACTTCTATCAATTTACTTTATGTATTTACTTTCTGGTAGTTTTAAAATCAATCATAAAATCATTTTGCTAAAATTGACAAAATCAAATTAGAACTAGTTAAAACTTAGCACTTGGGACGACCTTGGATTTACCAACTACTGCACTACATACGACCGGGTTCTCTGCCCGTTAGTGCGTGTATTGGTAGACGAGTTTTATAAATTTAAAACTTGGCAATTAATTATTCAAAACAATTCTACGCATCAAGTTTTTGGCGCCGAGTAAGAAGAACCACCTAGCTTAGGAATGATATAACACCAACAAAGTAATACAATCATTGCACTAATAAACAATTCCTACATTTTATTTTATTAAAATGACTGATACATTTTCCTTACATTAGTGTTTGACCACTTCTTTATCGTTTGTTTATATGCTTGTGTGTGTTAATTATCTTATTTATCTCATTTAGTTTAGATTAAACCAAACTCGTGCCAGTCTCTCAGGCTGAAAACCTCTTTTTGCGTTAGTTTAGGTTTAAGTAGAATTAATTAGGATAAATTAAGACTAACCTAGATAACTAAAATACTGATAGATTTAAGTTGTTAATGCTCAGTCTTAGTGGATCGGACACCCTAATTACAACGAAACCTTCAGATCTGATCGGGTTCACTGCCGTTAGTGTTTTGTTATTAGTGTAAAGTCGGCAAAATATAAATAGTAAAACTTGATGATATAAATTACTTACACACAATGACAAACATCAGTCCTCAATGGCACATACAATATGTGCAAATAGCACATTTTTTTAAATAAAACTCGCTTTGTATTTTCATAGTAAAGAAAAAAGAAATCTAATTAACAAAGAGTGTTTTTCTAGTAGTGCATAAGCCAACTCTCTTATACATACTAAAATGGATCCTAAATTAGACATTTTTAGCGGATTTAAATATTTTATTTCGTCTCAAAATAATTGTCCACTGACATAAACCACATAGTCTAAAGACATGATCATCATTAGATCTTTCTTTTTCTAACTTCTTGCATGTAGAATGATAGTTTTACTGTTAACTAATTAATATATAACTTTTTTGTGTTTATAATAATAACTTTAATTGAGGATAATTTGATAAACTCGATTTAAATTTCATATATGTTTTTTGAAGTGGACAGATTATCTGATTCAAACCAAAAATGAAATATGGAAACTAAATTTTGAGACGGAATGAGTAAGACCTATTTTAATGGGTGGTCATGGTCGTGTGTGCTATCTTGGCATTCAAGACGTGTCTATGACTATTACACGAACACATGCAGTAATGGTCATGGTCATGGTTTAAATGTGGAGGACTCAGTCTTGTTTTTGATCGAGTGGGTCTTGTGGTGTTTTTTTCTTTTTCTTTTTTGTATGCGTGTGTGTTGTGGAAACTGTAGAGAGTGGGGGGGTGAATACATATCCATTTAAAAGCTTTAAATCTTTTATATCAATTACCTGATCAAGTTTGACGAGATATGAGAAGTGTTGGTAATAGGTTTACAATAGCTAACACATATTCTAACACTCTAACCATGTTGGTCCAATTTAGAGAGTAATGATCAATTGCCAAAAGTTATACAGAAATTAGAGCTAAGTAATGAAATACCTGCTGATATAATCAACGGGTATTGAAGGACTCGCTGAGTGCAAAGCCTCAGCGAGCAACCTCAGACGTATTCAAGTCAAAGACATCGTCAAAGAAGTCGAAGATCACTTGAAGACATACTCGTCAGCTGGGATGGATATCAGTTGGTATGTAGAAGGAATACGATGTGGTTCTAAAGAGAGTCAGAGGTGGCAATACTCTAACTATCCTATTACCCTTTGAAGAAGAACAAGCTGAGCTTAAGTTGCTCTATGAAGTTTAGGCGGGAAACTCTAATAACTTGTCATGGCAGGACAAAATGGTATTTGAGTTAAAGCATGTACCAAGTACGAAGTTGGTAAAAGTAGTGAACAGTTGGCAGAACTATTCACTAAAGTATGGGCGAGTAGTTTCCAAGAATGAATGTGCATTAAAAACCTCGTACGTCCTTCACTGGATTCTTGACACATTGCAACTACCCCCACTAAGGATGCAACCTCGTATTAGTATAAAAGAGAATGTTGTAAGGAGTAAATGCCATCGCTTTTATTGTTGTATTTATTATAGGCATTTACTCATTTGCCGAACTTACAAGGTAGACCTCTGATCCACTCAGCTGGTCTATATAAGTTCGCTTGTAAACTTGACTCTATTAAGTTTACTTGTTCAAAGGTAATCTTACATTGTCATTCAACTTGTGCGATCCATAGCACATTGTAATACTTTGATTCTTAGCAATAAAGCATTACATGATTGAAAAGTTATTACTTGTGTTATTTACATTTGATAAGTGTTATATTCTATATAGACGTGTGAATTGGGACTTTCAATTGGTATCAGAGCAGTGTTGATTTATAAAACCTTTTAGAAACTATTCTTTATTTTAAACAAATCAAGATCCAATCATGTCTGGAACTGTACCACCTATCCCACCACCACTTGGAACAAGTTCTGGTAATCCGAGTAGCCCTAATGTTAATAGGGTTGACACGATGCCTACAACTACTGACCCTATCAATACTACGACTAGAACAAATGTATCTCAAAGTGTTGTTGATGAGAATCTCCCTCAACTTCTTGATTCAAGAGGAGGGTCACATGTCACAAATGTTCCTGCCTTTGACAAAGAGGATTTTACAAGTTGGAAAGTTAGGTTCTTGGTATTCCTTGATGGTCTTGAACCTTATCTTTTGAAAACTTTGGAAGATGGACCCTTTGTTCATATGTCAAGTTTGTCCACTTCTGAAAATCCTTTGCCCAAACGTCAAAATCAATGGTCAAATGCTGAAAGTCGTCTTGCTAATCAAGATAAAAGATTGAAAAGTATCATTATATCTTGCTTACCAAATGATGTTATGAAATCTGTCATTAAGTGCAAAACTATAAAAAAAAATGTGGAATGATCTCATCTTAGCACATGAGGGACCATCTAACACAAGAGATACCAAGATTGCTGCCTTACGTGTACATGAAAAATCAGTGTAAAAACATCAAAAGTGTGTCTTTTTAAGATTTTTTTGATTTTTGAGTTTTGTTAGTTGTTTGGGCTATCTATACACATTTATTAAGTTTAGGCGATCTATACGTATTAGTCTGTTCAGGCAATTTATGGCTTCGTGTGTGATAACTAAGGCGTTTATACTGTGTGTAATAACTAAGGCCGATTTATAAGTCGTGTGATACACTTAAGGAGATTTTATAAGTGTTGTAATAAACTAAGTCGAAATTTTACGTATGTATATCAATAGGCGATTTATACATGTGTTTTTAGTTGGCGATTTATACACATTCAATTATCAAGGGCAATTTATACATGATCCTATACAAAGGCATTATACACTCCTTTGTGAGGTGATGTATTACATTTTGTTTGGTTTGTTTTGATGATCGCTGTGACTAAGGGAACTTCTGTAACACGTGTGTTAAGTGGAATTATACAGTTGTTCTTTGATTTGTAAACAATCCCATGAGATTCGATTTCTTGGTTTTTTAAGAAATTGTAACTTCTCGTGTATTCAAAAGGACTCAAAATTCATTAATCAAAACTCACTTTAACACAACAACCTCCAATCACTGTACGATCATTTTAATCTTATCACATTAAAATGGTCAATATTTCACTTTGTCAAAATAATACTCTTGGGATACATGATACTCTCTTGTACTGACATCCGTTCTTCCTATGTTGGATAAAAGGGACCGGTATGATTCTTGAAAAGTAAATGGGGAATTATACATGAAAAATAGAGAACACGGAAGAATGATACTTGAATCAGTTGAACATGGTCCTCTCATTTGACCTACAGTTGAAGAGAACGGTGTGATCAGAACAAAGAAATATGCTGAATTATCTGCTGCTGAGAAAATTCAAGCTGATTGTGATATGAAGGCTACCAATATCATTCTTCAAGGTCTTCCTGCTGATATCTATTCACTTGTGAATCATCACAGAGTTGCTAAATATTTATGGAAGAGAGTTCAATTACTAATGCAAGGTACATCTTTGACAAAGCAGGAAAGAGAATGTAAACTGTATGATGCATTTGATAAGTTTACTCACATCTAGGGGGAATCACTTCATACGTATTACTTGCGATTTACTCAGCTGATTAATGATATGGACATCTACAAGATGAACATGGAGCAATTTCAAGTTAATACCAAGTTCTTAAACAGTCTTCCATCTGAATGGGGTAAGTTTGTGACTGATGTCAAGCTAGTTAAAGATTTGCATACCTCTAACTTTGATCAACTTCATGCATATCTTGAACAACACTAACTCCATGCAAATGAAGTACGTATCATGCATGAATGTTACCAAGATCCACTTGTATTCGTTGCAAATCAGCAGATGACACCACCTCACTTCAACCCTTATCAATCATCCTACAACAATCCTCAACTTCAACAACAGTTTTCACCATCACAACAGTTTTCACCATCAAAATATGGATCAATTCAACCCAATCAACAATACTCATCTCATTATCCATCACAAACTCATCTAAATCATTCATCCATTCAACCATCACATACATTTCAGTCTCAAATGAATCATCAAACCTCAACTGTTTCACAAGTAATTCCTCAAGTTGCTTATCAATCACCTCAAGCCCCTACACAACTTATGACTGAGACACCGTTTGTATACTTAGGTTTTTCAGTTCCTGTGTTTTCTCCTGGTGATGATCCAATTGCTTGTCTTAATAAAGCAATGGCTTTTCTAACGGCTGTAGCTTCTTCAAGGTTTCTAACTACCAAAAATCAGCTTAGAAATTCCTCTAATCCAAGAAACCAAGCCACTATTCAAGATGACAGGGTTACAGTGCAACAAGTTCATGGGAGACAAGGGCAAAATTATTCTGGTACTACTTATAAGAACAATGCTACAAGTTCAAGGGGAAATACTACAACTAGGCAGGCAAGAGTTATTAAATGCTACAACTGCCAAGGTGAAGGACATATGGCTAGGCAATGCACTCAGCCTAAGTGACCAAGGAATGCTGCATGGTATAAAGAGAAAGCAATGTTAGCAGAAGCTCAGGAAGCTAGACAAATATTGGATGAGGAGCAACTCGTATTTCTTGTAGATCTATGAATTCCAACAAGTCAAGCTCTGACAGTCATTCCTCACAATGCTGCTTTCCAGACTAGGGATCTTGATACTTATGATTCTGATTGTGATGATCTCTCAAATGCACAAGCAATTCTTATGGCCAACATTCCCAACTATGGTTCTAATGTTATCTCAGAGGTACCCAAATCTGAAACCTATCTAAATGATATGGATAATCAAAGTGTGCATGCATTACACAATTTTGAACAATCCCC